>JAUMHO010055570.1:0-30430 GCA_032360965.1 Ulva armoricana
GCAAGGTCTGCAAGGGCCGCAGACCGCATCTGCGACGACGACCCTTTCGCATCTGCCTCGAGCGCAGCGAAAAGGGCGGCTGCGCGAGCGTCTGCATCTGCATGAGAGATCGTCCGTTGCAGGGCTGCCATGCGAGTAAGTGTCAAATTTACATTTACATGTTGAGAGGATTGGTACTTGCTCTGCCCCTCCTGTTAACCCAGCATTAATTCCTTGGTATATGTGATTATGCGATAATATAAACATGTGAATATCACGTATGATGATGCATCAGTGTGTCTGGGCATGGGTGATGGTAGCTCACATGGGAATTTACAAACGTAGCAGTGTAGTGTGAGCGTGCACTCTCAAGGTTGCTCATGTAACCAGCAAATGCGGTGCGTCCGACCGCAAGGCCGTGGTGTGTAAATCAAACCATAAATTTCGCTGAATGTAGATTGCAATCACAGATTATTAATTTGTTTCCTGCACGGACCAATTGATTTCGTTTCAAGTACAGCGTGTATCTTCAAATATGAGGTTAAGAACATGCACGTGGATGCTGGTTACAGAACTGAGCGGGCAGATCGTGACTAGTTTCGGCCTTGCCAAAGGGCCTCATCAGACGTCAGCGGTCAGTCAGCAAGTACAGCTTGGCCCCATGCATGGCTCTCGTTTCAACAGACATACGTCGTGACAGAATATACCGGTTGGCGAGACACAAAACCGAGCGCTGCAAGTGCGCACGAAAAAATATGCCAGTTTGTTTGAGTAGGCCGCCGTAGGCGAGAGCTGCTTGTCTCTCCCACGAAAGGGCATTGTGCTTGCGCAGGACGACCACCATAGAAGGACATGCACGCTACCTATGCCATATATTACATGCGAAGTACAGTCTGAGCCATCTGTATGGAGTAGGCCTGCATGTCGAATCCTCTTTGGGCAGATAATTGTGAAGCGTGCGTGGGCCCATTGCACCTGATTGGCAGGGCTCTGCTCTCATCCATCAACGGGACAATGCTGCCGTTCAGCATAGAAGCCCTGTCAAAGCTACGAACGGAAATCAAGCATGTGCCAACGCCAGCGTTCATTTTTTACCTACATGAGATGGTACGCTGCTTTAGCCATGCTGCTTGTGGTGTACCGATGGATGTACATCACTACGGCTGCTTCTTGCTGTGCGACAGATGGTCTGACTGGCTGACTGCTTGGAATCCCGTTTACTTTTTACATACCTCTCTAACATAGAATCGTTATTCCGTGGGTCTTTTGATTCCGCTGGTTTATCTCCATCGAAGTGGCTCGGCGAGACATCGCACAAACACATGTGTGCTGCATACATTGAATTCGCCTTCAATTGGATTCTAGATTTTCACAGCGATTACCACAGCGATGCACGAGTCAGCACACCTCTGCTGATACACGCGTGTGTGCAGCACTTCCAAGCTGACCAACTCGCGTCGCAGCGCCCCGGCTGTGGAGTTGTGTACGTTGGAAACTATGAAGGTGTCATTCCAGGGCACTCCATCTGCAACACGGCAGGCGGAGCTCGCCACCTTGTGGCATTGAAGGTGTTTGACACGCACACCAATTCAGCTGAAACACTGCACTTGCCGTGGGATCGATGTAACTCGGAGATAGTCATGCTTCATAGAATCGCGCACGTTGCGAGTCAGTATCATCAGTTTTCCTCCTCCCCAGTCACTGGTTCAGTCAGAGTACTCGGTGTCACATCAGTCCACGGCAGACCAGCCCTGGTCATGGAGAGGGCTTTATCCGATGCAACACGTGGTCAACTCATTAGTAGCAACCAAATGCTCAGCCCGAGTCCAGGTTGGCGTGGCTGGCCAGAGGCGTCTGACTGGTGGGAATGCTGCCCACGTAGTGGCAGCATCTTCAGCGGTCCCACACGAACGACCATTTGTCCAAGTGGCCTACCTGCTTGGGCTCTTCATCTCATCGCACATGATGTGCTGCAAGCATTACTCATTGTCCATGCAGCTCAGGTATGCTTCAGCAGAACATTTGCCCGTGCCTGGCCCACTGCTGATGGATGATAGGCTACCATCAAGCATGAGCCCGTGCAGGTTGTCCATGGCCACCTCTCCCCATCCCATGTTCTCTTGTTCGACTATCCACGCTTCTGTGCTAAGCTGACTGGCTTCAGCAGGGCCGTCATGCTGCCGCAGCCATACCAGGATGTTGTACTTTCCATAAACACTGATGCCTATTCTCCACCCGAGGCTGTCATCAACCATCAGTACAACGCTGCTGCTGACATCTGGGCCTTCGGTGTGTTCACGCTTCCCGCCTCTGCTCGCCCGCAACAAAGCCGTCGCTGACCAGAAACTCGGGGCTGCAGGCTGCTTGTTGTGGGAACTGTACTTTGGCGAGCCACTGCTCCCACCACATGCCACATCTGCTCAACTGCTGTATGGACTCGGCGCCAGGTTTGGCCAGCCATTAGCCACCTCACCGAATGCCCATCCTGGGCCACACCGAGGACCCCTTCCTGGGAATTGTCCACGGTATATCCTGCAGCTGAGCGGGGCCGACCTCCCCCTGCAGCAGCTGATCCTCGCTTGTCTTCAGTTGGATCCACAACAACGGCCAAAGAGCAGAGACCTATGGAGGCAGCATTCGTGCGCACCTGTATTGCTCATTGCCATCGTCGTTGCCACTTCATTGAGCCGGGAAACCTGCTCCCTGGAAGAGGATTAATGCTCTGCGTTCCGATGTCCCTGTGAGAAACGCCTGCTGTAGTTCAGGACATGGATTGGAGAGTATGCTGTTTGTATGTGGGTTACCGCCACTGCGATCCTGTGTATGATGGACACCACCCCGTCCAAGAAGCCCTGACGTGGTGCAACAGGCCGCCCAGGAGCCCTCCCCTACATTTGCATTGCACACGTGAAGCTTTCTGCTGCATGCCGTGCTGCCCACGTCATTCGCTAGCGGCATGTGGTGATGGCGCGATGTGTTGGATGCGGCTGCCAATTTAAAAAATGTCGCAGCACCCCGAAACTGGCACAATTGCTCTTGTACACCTACCCAACCGTGCCTGTCGTGGACACGTCCTATCGTTGATGTGTGACTGCACTGCACAGCTCGCTGTCATGCTTTCTGCTCACATATGACCGTTTGCCACGCATTGTAATGAATCTTATATGCCAAATGCCAAGGCAGTCCACACGCTGGTTACATCGCATACAGCGTCATGGGTTGATGATGTGACCTAGCTGCTTTGAAGGGTGGCCTGCTGCACCTGCACATCTGTCACCATGCAATGTCTGCTTCGTTCCTGGGAACCGACTGGGGCGTTCCGCTCAGGCGGCCACCAGTGTCGCGAGCATGCGCATGCACGCCACAGATGCGATGGCTCGAGACTCACAGGCAACGTGTGCAACGCACACCACCCTGACGTGGGCGCCTCTGCTTGCCCCAACCCATGCCACGACGTGCAGGCTGCCACGTGCAGGCAGGAGTTGGCCCGTCCGGCTGCTGGATCAGGAGATCGGGTTGTTTTGACAGAGAAAATCTGATGTTGGCGTCTCATTTTGAGGCCATGTCCAGACAAACTCAGCCTGACCGCGCACCACTGTCGTGCAGGTGGCTGAGTGATGCAGTGGAGAGCTGGCGGCCACAGCGCGCGCCGGCGCCACCCGGCCCATCACCCCCAGGCCTCCCTCCCCTAAACTTCCCCTTGCCGCTGAGGTCGGACCTCGCCCACCACGACCGCCTGTGGGCACGCCCCCTCTCTGCCCCTGTGTTCCCCCTGTACCCCCCCCCATACCCCTTGCTGCTCCACCTCCTGCTCCATTGCCTGTCCCATCACAAACCCTTTGACCCTGGTGACTCTACACACGTCAGGACCGCTGGGCGCCTGCAGGCCTCATCCATAATTTGCCCCCCCCCCCCATGCGTGCGACCGCACATGCTGTATTGTAACGCCTGAATAGCTCCGCCAGCCTGTCTGTGTCGTAGGAGAATCCCTCATTCGGTTGTGTCTTGCTCTGGACGTGCCTTAACGATGTGCCTCGCCCGCTCATGCGCAGCTAGCCTCCGGTGCCCCCTCACTGCTGTGTGGTGCGAGCATCTTGGGACGGCACGGAGGCGACCGTTAGCGCCGGACGTGTAGGAGCCGCTGCCGGGGCAGCTGCTGCCGCTACAGGCGGGCCGGCCGGGCGGTGGCGCCGCGGCCGCGCGGTGGAACCTCGCCACGCTTCGGCCGCAGGTGCTGAAGGCCGCCAGTGCGGCGACGCGCTCGACCTGCGACAGCGCTGCGGCCGCCTGCGACAGCGCCGCGGCCGGCGGCTGCATCGCTCCCGGCCCGGACAGCGTCACTGCCACCGGTGCGCGGGCCTCCGCGGAGCCCGCGGTGCGCGTCGACCTCGGGGTCGCGCCGTCTGGCAGCCTACAGTCCGGGGGGGGCACACGCATCGGTGTGGGCTCTACGCAGAGCCAGCCCGGTGGCACCGTGGGTCGAGAGTCTGGTTGCGGGGAGCCCGCTTGCAAGCTGCTGCGGTGCCACACTGATGACGGCACCTCCGGTGACACCCTCGGTGCGGGGCCACTCACCTCATGGGCAGGCGCCTGGGTTGCATGCATGTGTTTGATCAATGTGGCTGTGAATTGCCACAATGAGGAGCAGCACTGACACTGCATCATTCGCGCGTGTTGGTGAAGCGGGAGTGGCACCTGAAACGACTCGTTGGAAGTGGATGGGTTCTTTGTGGATGTATCTACATGGGTATACGGACAGGGCGGCGCTGGTATGAACGAAGCACCTGGCTCGTGTCTGCAGGTGGATGTTTGGCGTTCGCTCATTTATGCCGCGTGCTTTTGTGTCACATGTATTGCTGCTGGCCACGCAGAGGCTCGGACGCATGGCGGACGCGCAGCCACCCGATTCATGGCTACGTTCATCTGAAACTTGGAATTTCTGTGTAGGATCTTGTGGCATATGAGGAACAAATTGGGTACGACTCTGAGGCCATTCATTGGGGCATGCGGTTGGAACCCTGGCAAGACAGGCCTAAGTAGGTGCATCATAGAGGACTGGACTTGAATCATGTTGGTACCGAGTGTGGAGAACAGGGCGGGGCACATGCCTATGGCTTGGGAGTCATCACGTGCAATAATTTGGGCTTGGGGTGCAAGCAGATTAGTGGACATGCAATTCGGTCGACTTTGGGTTCACAACTCTTGAGACACTCGGTTCAGGCCCTAAGCGCCAAGTGGGGCCGTGGCTTCCAATTGCCCCCGAAACATGACGCCGGCAGTAGGCTCATGGCATGAGGTCCACTAGCTGCAGTGTGAAGGCGGTGCTGGAGAGGAGTGTGTGGCAGGCAAGCATGCCGCTGTGTGGAAGCATGGAATGCGCCAGCCACTGCTACATGAATGACAATGGTCATGTGCATACACTAGTGTCTGGACATCCTCTTTGTAAAGGTACATATGCAGCTGTGCCATCCTCCCAAGTCTACAAGTGTGCACGCAAGTGTCCACTCGGACAGTGCATGTGCGCATGTTGTGTCTGTTGCGGGCCTGCGGCTTGTCAACTGCTTTGTCGCAGAAGGCTGGGACTTGGTTTGCACAACACAGCTGTGCCTGGGGGCTCGCCTGTGTGAGAGGTCACATGCCAGATCTAGGCACGGTGCCACTAGGTCTGATAGTACAGCATACTGTCTGCACCGATCTGTTGGACTCCTAACGTGGGACCCTCTTAGATCTGCGACAACATCCACCTCGGTGGGAGCCGTGTCCTGCACACGCCATTCCTGAAATGCCAAAAGAAAACAAAAAGAACCAACTCAGGTATCACGCCAAACCCAAGCAGGCATCGGCCACAGCGCCCCTACTAGTACGGGCGGGGAGGGGGGATGCGGCAACCACATCCAATGGGTCAGAACAGGACGGGGGAATCTCATTGGCAATGGCGAGAGGCATGTGAGCCACGAGCGGAGAAACGACCAGCCCGGCAGGCAGGTGCCACACGCGCCAGCAGGACCCCGTAAGTCAGAAGTTGATGGCAGGGGGCCCAGGCATGTGGCCACACGAACTGACGACGCAAGAAGGAAGGGCACTGTACACAACGTGGCAACGCCGTAGCAGGTTCCACCATCCAGGAGTGCGCGTTCGACAACCGCAAGCGCAACAGGGTCCGCCACAGAGGCCCGCAGGAGGTCAAGGCGCAGGCATTATAATGCCAACAGGCCGGCGTGCTGCGAAACGCACGGGCATGCCATGACGAGGTGTGCGATGCTCAGCAGGGTGATCCGCATAAAAGTCAACCGAGAGGTCATACACGAGCATCACACAGCGGGCACAGATCGCGGGAGGCAGCGGCGCCGTACGAGAAGCAGTGGTCATGTAGGAGGTGCGATGACCGCAATGACATAATCGGATGGACAACAGCGGAGACGGCAGCAGTGTAGGGCGCACAGAGCGAGTCCGTGAGGAGGAGGCCGCGAGCGACAGGGTTCCGCAATGTAGTGGTCGCTCGGGGGCGTTTACGAAGACGTCCAGAGAACGGGAGATGGCCGTCAGGACGGGGCCCACACCCTGTTGTACGAGGGACGCACTACAGATACCGGCGCGAATGGCAGCATTGCCAAGGTGGCGGGGGCCCTGCTCCACTGCGGGGTGGCGTTCCAGACCCGAGCCTGTCAACAGGCCGGGGGGTGCATCTGCAAGAGCGACGGACATCGCAGCTTGTGCATAGGATAGCCAGGCATCCGACGTGGCAAGGGAGTCATGGAGGGCCGCTCCCATAAAATCCTGCGAGCGGGCGGCCTGTGGTCCTCAAAAACCCCGGCGCAGGTGTCGTGTGCCCGTAACATGGTTGCTGCGGCAACACCGACCACGGACCGGGCTAGCCAAGAGCATGACATCACCGGAGATGCTCCTGCCCTGCACCCATGCAGGCACATTGTGCATGGGTCGGATGCCCGCCACAATTTTTGCCGCCCTGGAGAACGGCCGCCTACAAGCGTCGTAGTACTTACCCTACATATGCTCAGCTGAATGCGGCAGTGTACCACTGATACCTTGATATGTTGCAGCTGTCCATAACATCCGGCAGTGTCTTGTCACTCTTTGACGTGTTTTGATCCTCGATTTGCCGCCTTGTGTGCAGAATGACTGCTGCGAACGCTCATCCTGTGCGTAAACAGATCAGATGCCGATGGCACGTACTGGGTGGTGCTTAAGCAGGACATGCCTTTGTGTGTGTTCTGACCACCATGCAAGGCGGCCGGAGCCCCCTACCCGTGATGCCACACTAAGAACTGATAGAAATTGCCAGTGCAGCATAGTGAGGTCAGTTCTGGGGACCGACCAGACCTATTAATAGCAGAAAAGGCACACTGAGTGTGGAAGGCCACGGATGCGCCATACCACTTTCTCAACTGTTGGTAAGAGATGCTGTGGCTTAATCTCGATGCTCGGTGGGCCATCACAGACAATACATGCATCTTTCCATGAAAACAAACACGACTTTCAGGTGTTGGAGGCGGGGTATAGTCCAGGAGAGATCACGTGATTTCAAGGCACATGTGGAGTGGTCGACTCACGGATACGTATGCATCAGCGGTGCAGAAATTCACCGGCCGAAGTGTTCGCGCTGGCGAGGAGCGTGCTGCCGACATGATCAGCCCATGCCTCGTATGTTTACCTCTACAGCGTGCATGGCATTGACTGTACGTATATGCTGCACGTCTCATCAAGTGGGGCATATGCAAACAGGATGTTCTGATGATTCATCTGTCGCATGCACAAGGATAGCCGTTACATATGCGTGACTGACAGAGGTGGCAAGGGCGGCATCCAGCCAGGGGCCGAGGCAGCGACTGGTTGTCCATCCACAACTTCATACCGTACTGCGACTGTGTTGTTGTGTATCCTGAAAAACAGTGATTGAGAATGCACGTGGGTGTCACTACTGTGTTGGCCCTTGTGTCCATGGACCTGGCAACAGTGCTCTTGCAGGCAGAACAGTATCAGTGATAACACGGGTAACCAAAGACCACGGTGCCTGCCCTTCACGCCAGTAGGCTGCGATTACGCATTATTAGCATACAGCAGGAACCAGGTTTCTGACGGTTTCAGGGGGACTCTGCAAGCAGACCTGTCGAGCGGATTTCATAGATGCACGCGCAAAAGCAATGCAGGTCCAGGCAGCCGCACCCGGTATTACTTTTCCAATCTGTGGCTTTTTTTCGTGTGACCACATGCGAAACACAGGCGTGGAATGTACACGATGACGCTGACGGACACATGCACTGCTAACGCTGGCTGACGCCGAGAGCTCAGCATCGCTGTTGCTAGTATACCATCTATACATAGCACCCCAGGCTGTCACTGCTGCATATACCAACAAACCGAACACTCGATGTCGAAGATTTGTGCGTGCGTGCGCAAGCGGGTTCGACAGCGGGACAAGTTCGTCGGGCATGTGGAAGGAGCACGTACGATGCACCCAGGAGGCTACGCCGCATACTGCTTGATTACTTGTTTGCAGCGTTACGATGTCATGCCGCTTACCATCGGTGCGCGTTCGTCCATGTGACGGAACTCGTAGCCACCTCGGCAATTGCCAGTCTGCAGCATGTCGGTTCAAATGGGAGGTCGGCCATAATGCTCAGAGTACTGTCTGCCGCCCTTCACACTGCCTCAAATGTAATTGTTCAGTCTGGTCACAACACGTGACGTTTGTGATCCGTGGCGTTTTCGAACAGATCATGCAGCGCTAGCACTACACCCATGGGCCAGTCATCACAGTTGAAGTCGCGCTATTGAGACATTGCTCTTGCAAGTAGTCCGACAGGCTGAAATTGAAGAAGGCATATACAATCGCAGCTGACTGGAAAACGGAAAGAGGTATGGGACGCCTGCGCACTGTCTGTACACAGCTGCATATGCGTTCTCTGATTTGCATCGAAACAGCACAATTGATTACACCTGCGAGATGAATCACGCGCCCAAGTCATGCCCCATGTTGACCACCGTGTGTTATGTGCTATCATCGATTCGTTTTCGACGATACGGTGTCGGAGAGGTGGCGGTTGCCGCGGTCACACGCTTCACGGAACTCAAAGCCTGGTCACGGACTGGTCACTCCATGCCACACACTTGCGCTGTTGCACAATTCCGTACCATATTTGCAGCCGATGCCATCGATATTTCTGGCAGTCTCGCAGTGATGTACAGAGAAACGATCATCAGGCGCGACAGGCCTTGCCAGCACTACTTTGCATCGTGCTCCAGCCAGCGTGCACTGGTGGGAGAGGAAGCACTGGATACATACCAAAGCGCTTTCGCTTGTGGACGTCATGTGCTTGGATAGAGGCCACTGCTAGTGCGGTTGGCACTGATTCAACCGGGATTCATGCAGGCCTAGGAGATTCCGGTCTCGACACACAATGCTCACTGCGGAGGCCGTCCCCCAGCCACTTCAGCTGATGATGGATCCCACCCCTTCGCTTAGTGTTGTGGTCGTTGACGCGTCTGATCGTAGCCATGAGCTGCAATGGCGATCAGTCTTGCGCAGCAAGCTGCTTCAACACACATGCGACCACACAGACGTCCGCCTTCGGCATGCCATACAGCTACCCATTAGAAACCTCCAATTATGGAAGGATCACGTGAGTGGAGGGGCTAGTGTGTCGCGTATATTGTCGATCGGGCAGCTGGTACACCTTGCGAAGGTGCTGCATCTGACCGCCTAGTAACTCGTTTATAAACGAAATCATATCACAACACCGCCTGCGCATTCATCGCCCGAAGCATGAGTCATGCGTCTTTGTCATGACTATCTGAGCGTACTTCTCCTGTCCTCTCGAGTCTCTGAAATGCACTGCCAAAGACACCTGGGATGCTGCACCCCCGACACTCACCTGTTCAGACGTCGGCTGCTCCTGACTCTCTCAAGCACCAGGCGCTCCGTACGCCAGGCTGACCTGCGTCTGATATCCTGGAGCAACCACCTGTCACAGTCCTGACTCTGCAGCACCGCTCTCCCTGCAGTGCGCAACACGTGCGGCCCCCATGCAGGTGTCAGACTTCCTGGTCGACGATACGACTCGTCAACATGCGTGCTCTCTACTCGCCGATCGCCTCTTTCCCTGCCAACACCGCCACGCCACCCCCCCCCGACTTGCCGCGTCATCCACCACGCTTCCAGCACCCTCCCCAGCTGTCGGCGAGCCACATGCATGCGCATCGTGCAGAATTCGGCAAGAGGTGCCCCCCCCCCCCCCCCACTGCCGTGCCACGCCAACTCGCTAGCATGCTGTTCTGAGCATAGGCCTCGGCAGATGCTGACCTGGCATGACAGCACACTGAACGCATGCATGCGTTTCTGCCAGCACCCTCCCCAGCACCCTCCCCAGCTGTCGGCGAGCCACATGCATGCGTTTCTGCCCTGCCCTCACTGCCATACCATGCGCTGCACGGCAGCATGCTGTTCTGAGCATACGCAACTGCGAACGCTGCCGCCACGCCAACGCATCGGTCCACACGCCCCGCGCTGCTGTCCACCTCTGCCCAGGTATCACGAGCTGATTGTGCCGTTTGGCACACGTGTGTGCGCGTGTGTGTGTGTGTGTCGCACATGCATGCGACGTGGCCATGCATGTGCACCTGCCACAGCCGCCAACGCATCTTCTGTGAGGTAGTGAAAGTGGCGGGCGCTGAGCGGACGCTGCTGTTGTGTGAGACCTTGACCTGGTCCACATAGTGGTTACGCCCGTGCACTCTTTTGTAACTACCACAGCCGCCAGCACACCGCAGCCATTGTGGCTATTCTCGTCTCAGCCTTACGGCACTGCCGCCAGTATCAACCCCCCCTGGCCTCGCACCCCTCTCACACAGTGCAGTGCGCTGCAGGCGTTTTCCCACCTGTCGGACGACCTATGCATGGCCGTCATGCGCGAGTCCCGTCTGCCCCTCCACAGCCTGCTTCAGCTTCTGCCTCCGGAGTCCCACCCCCTCGCCATCCAAGCTTACCACCCCTCAATCTTCTCACAGCACACCCTGTCATGGAGCCATGCCACCGCCCCGCTTCTCGTCCTCGCCGGCCGCCTCCTCCCGGCCCACTTTCCAAATATCACCGCCATCTCCCTCCGCGGTCAACCACTGCCCAACCTCGACAGCGCCGCCCTCTTCCGTGGCTTAGGGGCCCTGCAGCGCCTCGACTCCCTCGATCTGTCAGACACTGTCTGGAGCCCCACCGCCGCCGCGGCCGCGGCCGCGCACCTGCCGACGGCGCCCGCGCTGCGCACGCTGGCGCTGCGCGGCGTGCACATCTCCAGCGCCGCGCTGGCGCACCTCGTCTCTGCGCTTCGCGTGCTCCGCACGCTGCGTGTGCTGGCCGTCAGCAGCACCGACCGCAGCACGGACTTCTCTGCTGCTGCGGGGCTCGTGCATGAGATCCCGGCGCTGCGCAGCGTTGCCCTGGACGTGTCGAACGGCGCGGCCGCACTGCTTGCCCCCCCCCAATGGCACTCCTGCCACCGCAGCACACAGGGGCCTGCCGCGTACAGCTCCACGGGGCTGCAGTGGCTTAGGTGCCTCCACATCAACTCCGCCAGCCTGTTATCCACGCGGCAGCTGCTTCACGTGTCGGCCCTATGCCACCTGGAGGACCTCAGGGTGGCTACCTGGAACCAATCCCGGCACGGCGACGCCACCGCGCCGCACGGTGACACCCTCATGCATGCGCTCGCACGGCTCACAGGCCTGACCCGGCTGGACCTCAGCATGCATGCGGTCACCGAACAAGGAGAGCGGGCGTTCCTGATGTCTCCCGGCACGTCGCGGTTGGCCGCGCTGCGGGCGCTGAGGATCGCTGCGCTCTGTGCGGTCCTTGGGGAGGCGTTCCTGTCAGGGTTGAATGTCGCGGCTGCAGGGGGCATCCGCGAGATCAGCCTACAACACGTCGAGATTCCCCCTGCGGGGGTGCGCCTCCTGGCACAAGGCTTGCTCGCCGCGGCACCGTCGCTGGAAGTCCTGCGACTCAGCAGCTGGCCGCGCGGCCACGCAGCGCACCTCGCGGTTGCGTTGCGCGACCTCGCGGTCCTGACCGAGCTCGACCTCCGCCGCTGCAGCCTCACCGATGACGAGATCGCAGCCATCGCAGCATGCATGCCACGCATGCATGCACTGCAAACCGTCGCGCTCGGCTGCGCCAGCATGACCATGACGGGCTGCGTGCGGCTCAGCGAAGCTCTCGCAGGGGCGGCGGGGGCGGTTCGATCACTCGAGGTCACTGGCGTCGGCCCTGGCTGCGAGGACATCGCCGCTCTCGGCCGCTGCCTGCCGCGGCTACCGATGCTGCGGGATCTCCGGCTGGGGCTTCTCGGCCTGAAGGACCCTGACACTGCTGCGCGCTTCGCAAGTGGTATCGGTGGGGCTACAGGTGTGACGATGCTGCAGCTCGACCAAAGCGGCGCGACCCCAGGAGCATGCGACTGCGTTGCCGGTAGCCTCTCCCGGCTGGTGAACCTGCAACGGCTCGAGCTCGCATGCCACGTGTTTGGCCCCCTGCAGCCCGGATCCACCCCTGCCGACGCGCCCTTTCCCCGCGCCCTCACTGCCCTCACAGCGCTCACCGCGCTGTGCTGCGTGCTCTGCACCGGCATGTCACGGGACATAAGCATGCCTGTGGCGATCGTGGCCGCCGCCGCGGCGGCCGCCTCGCACACGCTGCGCGAGCTGCGCCTGTCGTGCTGCGCCGTAACGCCGCCCGCGCCTGTGCATCATCTACCGCAGCACGCGCAGCACGGGACCGCGTCCCTCTGCGATGCCCTTGTCGGCCTGCACGCATTGGAGGTTCTAGACCTCTCCGGAAACACAGCGCTCGGCGACGTATTCGCGCTGCAGTTCGCGGCCGCCGCGGCGCGCCTGCCGAAGCTACGGATGGTGTCGCTGGCGCAGTGTGGCGTAGGACCGGCCGGCC
This sequence comes from Ulva armoricana, assembly GCA_032360965.1. NCBI lineage: Eukaryota > Viridiplantae > Chlorophyta > Ulvophyceae > Ulvales > Ulvaceae > Ulva > Ulva armoricana. The sequence goes on from JAUMHO010055570.1 coordinate 12,935, forward strand.
TCCGGCGGCTGCTGCAGTGGCTGCCGACCGCGGAGTGTGCTCAGAGGCTGCAACTCAACGCGTTTGTAGCTGGAGCGGAGGAGGTGGTGGACGCTGTGCGGTGCTCAGTAGCATGCTGCCACGTCGGCTGAGCATGCATTCACGCGCACATCGCATGATCGCAGGCCATGCCTAGGGTGTCGTCATGCTGTGTGCTGCTGCTGTGCCGGCAGCCGGAGCATCGGCGCGACGTAAGAGAACACACGGGGTGTGTGCGTAGGCCCATGCATGCTCCTCAATGTCCAACGTGTGGCACGGTGTGGTTGGCATATGCTTCAGGACTTCAGATCGGGGTTGGGGCAGTTTCAACTCTCGTAAAGGTTGTCATGTCCCCCCGTGATTGCCATGCTCTCGCGCACCTGCGCCACAGCGTCGGTGTACACAGGACCGTTGGTGTAGTCAGCAGAATGGGTGAACGTAAGAAGGATGAGCAGTACATAGGACTGCGAAGGAGCACTGACGGACACTCTCTTGGTGTCTGCTCTCGCAAGCGCAAGTACAGTGACTGCGGAGCATGCAGCACAGCACAGCTGTTATTACATGGCAGGTGCAGCTGCATGCCGTGATGTTGGTACGTGGTGGCGCTGCAATCTCAGTGCGGCTTCACCCGTCAGAATGACAGATCGTGTGTCTACATGCATCATTCTTCTCGAGGTATATGGTAGGAAACTCTGGTTTGTATGGCTAGCCACAATCATGGCTTTGATATGGTGTAAAATTCACAACGATTGGAGTCTGCATATGCCTGAACGATGGTCCTGGTGTCGGGGTGTTTACCGGCATCGACATCACGACTACGCTCAAGTCTCAGCAGATGCATGGCCTCTGCCCGCCACAAATGCCTCGCAATTGTCTGACACTTGGTGTACGTGACACTCTATATACACAGAGTGAGCTCCACGATCGCCTTGAGTTCCGTAGCTGTGTAACTGTGTGTGCTCCGTGTGATGCCGGTGTACAGCAGCCTCACTGTCTTACTCGCATGCATACGGGCTGACCCAGGTACAAACACGTCTAACCAGAATGGTTCCGGTACGGCCAACTATACCTACAGTAGGCACCCTTAGAGGGCATGTGTTAACTTTTGGATGACAAAGACTGTGGGGCAGCAGTAGACTCAGGGGAGCTCGGCTAGCCAGATTTGATTGTTTGGTCATCTCGGACACGTGTACGGTGGCGCGGTCTGCACTCCCGCTGCAACAGTGCCGCGTGCCTGGGAACGTTCCAGAACGCGGCCTCAGAAGAAGCGTTTAACAAGCTGACACATGTGTACATGGGCCAAACTTGGTGACGGTCGCTGGATGGCTCCCTCCGGTTCGGATCAGGCGTCACGATCGTGTACTGATGTCGGAGTGTGCCTCGAGGAGGCCCTCGTTGCCTCGGCTGGAGTGTTGGCCAAGCGCGTTCCGGGGATCGTGGGTGGTGCTCGCATGCACACTGGCGTCCTAGGCCTGATCCCGCCAGAGTTACGCCGTCGCTTGAAGGGCGCCCAAGAGCACCGGGCATTCTACAGACACTCTGCTGACGCTGGCTCAGCAAACATGCCAGGACAGAATACATCATGGAGGGGGATGCCGTGTGCTCGCCTCTGCTGTCACGGGTGATTGCCCATGCCAAGCTTGCTGGGTGCCGGTGGGGTGTGCGTGCAGGATTCTAGGGCGTGCAGGATCCCGGGGCTGATTATCGAAACGGTTTGTGCTACTGCTACAAGTGGGGCATTGTTGGTGTACTGGTGGGATTGGATGTGGCATGTGTATATTGCTGTACTGCATTGAGGGTAGTGGGGGGTCGGGAGTGATGCCTGGGTTGTTTGGGTGAGTGTGCTGCTTCTGTTGTTTTGCGTGTGTTAGCTTACGCATTTACCTCGTGGCGATGCTGTCGCGTTCATCTCTGTGTAACAGATGGTTGGCATGCATGGTTGTGATAGTTGTCCTTCTGAAAATTCTGGACAAGGTCTTGATCGAAGCCGTTGCCCGGACCTGCCCATGACAGTACCTGCCGGGTGACCAGACAGCGTACGCACACGCATACATGTTCGTTCCTGTGGCCACAGGGCAGCACGCTAGGGACACCATGGCAGACCTCGACAAACATCTGCAGCTGATGAAACCCAGGACTTGGCAGCAATCTGCCACACACGGGCTGACATGGTACTGGGCTGCAGCTGGTACCAGCAGCATTTTTATCAAGATCGTACTTTTCAGGTCGACTGTTTGCGCAGAGAGTTTGTTGGGGAAACAAAATGAAACAACACGCTGGATGTGACAGCTAAACATGCTGCGCTAGTTTTGAGGAGTTTACATTCGCATGAAACTGAAATGTACAGTGCACCCTACACAAGTCTACCGGGTGCATTATTTTTCGGCTGCAAGACAACACCTGAGCCGAAACATCTGGTTCAACCTACGATGCATGGTTTCCTGTCATGGTTTCCCGCTGCATCGCTCTGGCAGGGTGCCTGGTACGATTTGCGCACGTGCCATGCATGCTCACCGCAATAACACACCACTATTTCCTGGCACAGAGCAGCCTCAAGGGCCATTTATCTATTCACCTGCCCACCACCACGCTGCTTGCCCTTCAGCCACTCATGGTCAAACGCAACCACCACATGAACAGGTGTAACGCTCTGAGCAGGACTACTCCATGGGTCTCTGTTAACCATCCATGCAGCACTATATGCCATCTTTGACTTTTTGGGTTCCCAGCAGCGCAAAATATCGCAAGGATGTTGAAAACAAGGTCGAAACATCTACCACGAGGAGAACGGACCCGGGTATGGCAAGAACACAAGTCAAGCAAGCAAAGTTATTTAGAGAAGCTCAAGCGATGACGAGGAGATGTCAATCGCAGCAGCACTTGCGCATCCCAAGTTCCCGGCTGGCAGCAGCACTTCTGCGGACAGCCTCGAACGACCTCAGCAACAGCCTGCAGATTTATACACTGCACTACTGCAGATATATGTAGTACGGCGAATTGTTGTCGTTCAGCAAGGGGTGTATGCATGGGCGCTGTCTGATCAGGACCAGTGCCAGAGGCCGCTGCAGGCCGGGCATCCTCACAGGCTAGGCCGTATACTATAGCTCTGGGCGCTCATCGTCATGCGTTGGGCTTCGAGTGGCACATCTGAAAGGGTGTGCAGCATAACCTCAGCGCCGGATAACATCTGACTCTGCAAACAACTCCATCCCTTCACGATTCAAGGTCATAGAACAGGGCTCGACGACTGTCACGCAGCATGGTATGCATTTGCTGTGAGTGCATGCATGTTGCAAGGCAGAGAATGTCGGCAAGCCCTCACACGTAGAACCGATATGGGGGGAAATGGGACTTGAATAACAGCCATACTGGCACGTCTTGACGCAGATAGCTGCATTCGGACCAAAGTAGCACCTCCTCTGTGGCACAGAATCCAAACCATGGCCATTCTGCAGTCCCACTGACTGTTGAGGGTGTGCACGACGCTTCTGTGGCAAATCCCCGACTTCAGACAAACGAATTCGAAAGCAGCTCTACTACGTATACCGGTAGTAGTATTCCAGGTTTCTGAACACATCCCAATTACGACTGGTAGCAGAGCAACGATCCCCCGGGGTCTGAGGTTGGTGTAAGTGAACAGTCCCCACACAGTCCCCACTACTCCTCATGAAAAATCACCGGACAAACACAGTCGACCTGATCAGAGCACCAGGCAGACGTCACTAGCACACGTCAGATCTGGAGGTGCCGAAGGAGAAGTCTGCACTCGACGTCAGGATGAAAGGGACCCGTGGAGAGAAGGTGCACGCAGGCATTCAGGGCAAACGTGTACAGCCCAGCGGCAATGGTCCGCCGGGCATCCAGAGCGCACCTTTGATCTCAAACCGGCGGCAGGCCACCGTCAGCAGGAGGCCATCTTTGCGGCCGCACCCACCAGACAATCCCTTCCGCGGCGCAGGGAAGGGCGCGCCATACGCGTAATCCACGAAGCCCTCCCCTGCGCCCTCGTACAGCCCGGTGTAGACGCCACTGTAAGGCGCAGCCGCATAGGGGCCCTCTGCTTTGTAGTCGCCGTAGGGGGCGTACGCGACGGAGTGCTCGTCGTACGCATCCTGGTGAACCGCATGCGGCACGTTTGCGGACCTGTGGTCCTCATGTGTGTGGGCGAATGGAGGCTCCGCATGCTTGTAGTCGCCGTAGGGGGCGTAGGCGGCGGAGGGGTCGTCGTACGCATGCTGGTGAACCGCATGCGGCACGTTTGCGGACCTGTGGTCCTCATTATGTGTGTGGGCGAATGGCGGCTCCCCATGCTTGTAGTCGCCGTAGGGGGCGTCTACAAATCCGTAGTCCGTGGCGGGCGGGACGGCATACTTGTAGTCACCGTACGCGTACGGCGCACTTGCAAAGTCAATCGGGCCAGTGTTGCCGCTGTACTCAGCGAACGGCACGCCCCCTGCAGCCTTCGCGTGACTGTGCGGGGAGCCGCGGCCGCTGCTGTGATGACTATGGGTATGGGTACCTTGGGAGTCGCTATGTGGCGTGGGGGCCGCCTGTGTCCTGCTCAGGCCGCCGCCATTGTAGTGGATGTGCAGGTAACCATCATACCCCTCATACCCTGCATAACCTTCATATGCTGCTGGCGCGGCAATGGGCGGGAAGGCGCCGAAGTAGTCGATCACGGACGGGCTGGAGCTGTCTCCAAAGTTCTCCGGGAAGAAGCAGTCGCCGAGCTTGGCCTCCTTGCCAGTGCAGGAGACCTTGTTGGCCCACACGGTGGCGCTGGCGGAGTAGTCAAAGTAGTCGCCGTAATCGCCGAGCGTGCTGTAATCGGTGTCGGACACCTCCCTGGCATCGACAAGGCTACCGAAGGGGAAGCCGAGCTGCTTGCAGACCACCTGCACATGGCCACAGGCGCATTCAGGTGGTGGTGAACGTGTGAGTCGTGGATGCATGCGCCTGTTTCCGCCGCCACCGCCGCAGTGGTGAGCGCATGCGCTTCAAACACGATCACCTGCGCCACCTGCGCCATGCAACGACCCCTGCTGCCGCTTTGGGTGAGGTATAAGCAGCTATCCCTCGCTGAACAGAAACGCGAGGTCGAAGCAAGCAGCCAAATGCGCTATTCGTGCAACAGTGTGTGGAGGCACCCGTCCACAGTAGCACACTTACTAGATAAAGCACTGGTTTCGGAGCAAGCTGTTTCTATTGCAATATGGGTGACACGGCCAGGGGCCGGCTGCAGGGAGGAGATGCTGAGCATACCTGGGCTGCGAGGGTGAAGGCTGAGCCCCGGGAGGGGAACCCACCGTTGCAGACACGTCCCCACTCTCCGTCATGGAAGATGTCAACCCCGCCGGAGTGCACCGCGTCGCATTCCGCCGTCGCTGTCGTTCCGTTGAGGGGAACCAGTCGTACATCTCCTTCTGCTGGCGCAATCTCCTCCTCCTCCTCACATCCTGCAACTGATGGCTTTGTTGCGCGCCCAGCAGTTGTGGAGGCTACGCGCCCGCCGGTCGATCAGCCGCGTCGGCACATGAACAACGTTTGTTGATGTGTGCTACAAAGGGACGAGGCCCGACACTGCCACAGGCACACGACCAGCGCTACCAGGAACTCGCACAGGGGCCTTGTGTTCCGATGTGCATGCATGTGCGGGCTGGGGGTCACACAGGACAGTCACAGTAGACGCATGAATGCCCATGAAGTGCTCATCCCCCTGTGATGGGATATGTACGGTCACGAAGTGCGTGGATCCAACGTGTGCGGATGCGGCCAACTACACATGCTGAAGGCTGTTGAAGGTTCAACGGAAGTGCAGCTGATCATGACCTGGCCACGCGTGAGTGCTTACTGGATGGGTTGCTGCAGAGGAGCACAACGTCGCCGCCGGTGCTGCCGGGGAAGCCGTAGTCAAAGGCCAGGAAGTAGCGGTCTGCGGAGGAGAGGATGATGTCGCATTCAGCCAGCGTCGCCTCGTCGCCGGCGCAAACCACCTTCTGGATGTCGGACGGGTGGCCGGAGGAGCCAGGCAGCGGCGAGGACGAGGCCGCCAGGAGCTGTGACCCCACTGTGAACCCTAGCGTCTGGCATGCCACCTGCACATGATCGGTGGTTACAATCGGCAGCCAGAGCCTGGAGGCTAGCTATCGGCTGGATCTACATCCACGGCTAGCTGTAGAATGGAGCAGCCATCATACTCGTGCCACCACCACATCCAGTTGCAAGAACTCTAGGCCGAGTCTAAAGCTGTAACAGTGTCACTCTTCGCAGGCATCTGTTTGGGGCTGAGACCTGAGACTACTTCCCATCAACTCGAGTGCGTTCGGCTGTGAGAGGTCTGCTGAATTCAACACTGGTTTGTGACATCGCATGTACAGGGTAATACTGCTTGGGATTACATGCTGCAGGGAAATGTTCAGGATGTGTGAGGGGGCTCACCTCGGCACCACGGCGGCCGAGAACGCCAGAGCCAGTCTCGGGAACAGAGTTCCAGATGCCATCCACAAGAACTTCCAAGCGGCCGTACACCCAGTCACCCTCAGCATTGCCGTTGCCTCCCACCAGACGCACATTGCCAGTCTCGCCAGCTGTAGCCACACACACGTGTCACCCTGTGTGTACGCCGGTCCACGCCAACGGCATGCACTCAGAGGAACATTTTGTTCCGCAGGCCACTCGCTGCGACAACAAGCGGACGTGATGTTGACACACAGCTGACTGTAGGGAGTGAGCTCGCAGGTTTAGCTGGCTGTGCGTGTTTAGCCAACCGGACGCGACACAATCTGGTTCATAGCGTGTCATTTCGGGGACTGGAATATGCAACTCAAGCGCGCAAATTCTCACACATGGCATCGGGGACGAATGCTGGTGATAGATTGACCCCAGCCTTGTGGCGGGGGTCACTTGTGGAATCAGACGTGCGTTTGTGCGCTTGTGACGTGCGCTTGTGGCGTGGGTCGAGTTTGCGGTGTAATCAACACAGAACACTCGTCCTTCAGTGTCACCATCAGCACAGTTGAATTGCGTCGACGTTGCCGAAACGAAGCACCAAACGCCGCAGGTAACAGCGATGGCTGGGGTAGCTGCGTTGGGTGCCGATTGCGTTGGCTGATAGATACCGGCGGGGGAATGGTAAGGCTGGTAGCTTACCTCAAAGAGCAAGTTGACACCGGGCGTAGAAAAAAAAGTGAGCGAGGTGGGGGTGGTTGCGCACCGTCGTTGGAGCAGAAGAGACGCTGCGTGGCGCCACACATCGCGGTGCTGCCGTACGCGGGGGTGCTGCAGTCACCCACAGAGGCCTCAAAACCGACGCACTGGACACCTGAGAGCCACAGGGGCAGCACCGGCGGCGCGGGCGCCTCTGGGTGGGCGGGGGGGATCCAGTCGTGCATGGCGCCCGTCGCGTAGCCGAGTTCGCGGCACGCTACCACGGCCGAGCTCTGCATGCATGGCATGGTTCAAGCTTGGGCCTGAGAGGATGGATCCGACAGGCCTATGGGGATCTAACGGGAGTAACTGAAGTTATGCGACACGCGGAGACGACGTCGGATAATCAAGATTATACAATGGTGGAGGTCCGGTGCTGTACAGTCCACGGCTTAACGTCGGATCGCTGAGAGCGGAGCACGGCGAGGGTGCGCCTGGCTGCACGTGCGTGTGGGGAAGCAAGGCAGGCTGGGCACTAGCAGCTGAGGCGAGTTCGGTGGTCTGCGCTGCCGCAGCAGGCAGTGACGCAACGAGACGCTCAGCTGGCACCCTATCGACCCTTAAGAGGCACTTACGGCCACCAGGGCCACCAAACGAATAGTGTTAGTATGTGATCGCGGTAACGCACGCCGCTGCTCAAGGGCTTCGACGGGGAGCGGACCTCGGTGATTGGGGGTGTCGCGTAGTCCAAGAGGCCAAGGCCAGTGAATATGTTCGTCTGGCAGAGGGTGCCCCAGGCACCCGCATGGAACACCTCGAGGATTCCGGCCACTGCTCCCTCTGCGTCCACCTCCTCCTGCTCCGTCAGGCGGATCGCCCCCTCCGTTCCTGCACCTCGACCACGTCTCCCTCTAGCAAGCATGCCGGACTCGCCCATGCACGCACCACCATCGTGGAGCGATCGCGTGTTGGGCGACACCAATCAGAAACAGGGCCGCAACGACGCGCACATCGTAGACATCTGGGTTCAGCAACAGCGTGGACCGCACCTGGCTCCTCCGTGGCAACACACGCGAGCCTCAGGCCGACGCTGGCTTCGCCGGCGCAGTCCCGGATCCGCGGGACGGCCCCGTCTTTCTCTGCGGGGCAGTCTAGCAGCGAAGCCTCATCGCCGGTGCACCCGGGCAGCGTGATGGCGGCCTCCGGCAGAACGCCGGCGGTGGAATTCGCAAGGCCGTTAAGGATGGTCTTCGCATTCAAAGATTCGCCTGCAACGGAGCCTGCGCCGTAGCCGAGCTGGCGGCATGCGACGGCAGCGTCGGCGCCGTCAAACTTGGCAGCGCACACCTGGCTCCAAGAGCCCTCAAAGAAGACCTCGAGGCGGCCGGTGACCCAGTTCGCAACCTCTTCCTCGTCCACCAGTCTCACATCACCCTCCTCTGCAGCAAAGGCAGTTGTCGTGGAGCGGCCGGTGTCCCGATTTCCCGTTGACACTGAGAAGGGGCGCAAAGACGATGTGCGTGAAGACTACACCTGGCTGTCTTGCGCGACGTTGCATGTAACAGCAACAGGTGAGGGGTAATACATTAGTGTCTAGGAGTGTGCAATTCATCAATGCCACAGTTTGATCGTCTCATGATTAGAACAGACATAATTGATTGTGACGATGAATGTTCCGATCAATACAGTGCAAATCTTCCCGATGACAAATGGCCCAGAACACCGCGCAGCCCAAAACACATGTTCTGTCCTCTTTGCTTTGTTGGCACTATGCTTAGATGGAAACACGCTGGGTCAGCGCAGATGCACGGCAGCCGCTAGTACACATATGACGAAGCGTTTTCAAGGCAGAAAAGGAGATTTCCGACGCAGACGTTGCAACGCACCTGCGCCCGGCGTGGTGACCGCCTCTGCCGCCTCTGCAATGGCAAACTGGCGGCAGGCCACCGCCATGCGGCCCACGTCCTTGTTCTGGCAGCCCTTGTTCGCGGTGCGATACCCCGGGCCGAGGTTACACTCGTTCAGTGCCTTCTCCGGGCCGTTGCAGCGGACGTCACTGAGCCAGAAGCGGCCGGCAGCCATCTCCGACTCCTCCACAACGTCATCCGTGTAATCGTAATTGCCGTTGTACAGACCGGAGTATGCGATTGCCGGCGCGGCAGCCGGGCCGAAGGCTGCCAGGGGGAGCGCGCCGGATCCGGAAGATCCTCTCTTGACAGGGGTGAACGGGTCGACAGGGGTGCCGTGGGGGAATCCGAGCTGGCGGCAGATGACATCGGCGGCGAGGGTGTCGTCGGGGGTGAGCGAGTCGGTGCAGATGGCGCCCCACTCGTTGGTGTGGAAGACCTCTACAAAGCCAGTGTAGAGGGCGTCGCAGGGCGTGCCGAAGCCCTCCACAAGCCGCACGGAGCCCTCCAGCTCCTCAATTGACAGTCCGCACCCTGGAGCAGCGTTAGCAGCGTTAGCAACTGTGAACGTCCTGGGTGACTCGTGGCAGGTGGATGCTGGGGCGCAGCATGTTGGGCAATCACGCTGTTTTGATGGAGGGAAGCTGTTGCATAGGTCGAATTTCTGGGGCAACACGCTACAAAACAACCTCCATCACCCAGCACGCGTGCGCACTGTGGCGGACACTAGCATAGGGGAATGCCGCTACAGCGTGGGGTGGGGTGTCGGCTAGAAGGGCTCCCATTCCTCCCACGAGGAAGGGACTCGTGCAAGGTGGCCTGCCTTGATAACTTCATTGATGGGTGACACAGTATGCTCTCACTGATACTACAGCAAGGGGCAAGGGGCCAACCTGGATTGTCCTGATGACCGAGAGGATCTCAAGCAGAGAACTTGGCAGAAACGCCACCCAATCAGCAGCCGGCCGTAGATGTACAGCCGCCGAAGTTTACACTCACAGATGCTGCCACAATTGCAAGTAAAGTGCATGCATGCGCAAACGTACGTCTGTGCACAGCACTGGTGAGAGGGGCGCACCAGGAGCGGAGGTGCCGCAGGCAAGGACGGTGCCGTCGGTGCTGTTGTTGCAGCGGCCGATGCGGCCGTCGTTCCGGTCGCAGTCCAGCAGCGACTCCTCCGTCCCGTTGCAGTCGACTGTGGCCAGCGCCACCGGCAGCATCGCCTCGAGCACCTGTACACACCATCCCCTGCCTCCCAGGCTTGCGCACTCCCCAGGTTTACGCAGCATGTGGCTGAGAACCACAGCCACTCATCGAATTGCAACAAGGCCGACCTCGTATTCAGCCGCAGGCTGAGGGTAGTGTTGGGCAGTACTATCATACGACTTACAGGGAAACATCTTTTTTGTCAGGTATATTTTTTGGGGCGGGGAACTGAATAACATCAATCGCGCATAACTGGACTGAGCGAGTGGCGCCAGCACGGCACCTCGCGGTCAGTAGACTCGTGTGCATCCACATGTGATAGTTTGCGGGATACTTTGCGGTATTGCGTCGGCAGACACACAGACTGGACCTGGAAGCACAGTCGGAAGGGGGACCTCCACGTGCAGGAAACACCACAGGCTGTCAATGTCCTTATGGATACGGCACTGTAATCATACATACAGGCAGGCCGCAGCCCCGCACCGGCTCTTCACTGCCGTCGTAAGCCCGAGGAAACTGGAGTGCGGCGCCGCCCTCGTAGCCGAGCTGCTTGCATGCGACGGTGGCAGAGTCGGGCGTGAAGCGCTCCGTGGGGCAGATATCGCTCCAGAAGCCCCTCAGGAATACCTCCAGGCGGCCGTACTCGTAGCCCTCCCCAGAGTCTCCTCCCTCAAGGCGCAGAGTGCCATCTTTCGCTGCAGCAGTACCAGGCTGTTGGTGATGTATGTTCGCCGTTGGTCGATAGGGGTCAGCGACCAGGGCATGCCATGTTACCAACATCAACAAGCGCTTCAGGAGCAGGAGGTGTATGTGGAGGACATCGAAAGCATCGGATATGTAGATCGCTGCTGATCTGCACGGGTGTGTCTGGCGAAACTTGCCAAAACATTCCACGTCTACCGGCCACATGAAAACTATCAAACAAAAAGGTGAATGACAGAGGCTGTACACAGAACTCCTCGTTTTGTGAGACCACCACCCCCTGCTTCATCTGCGCGATGCCGCTCTTGGAGATGCATACTAGTAGATGGAGCAGGTGGGGGTGCGCTTAAGGTTTGATGATGAACTGGTTGAGAATAGGTCGCTGGCGCTGAGCAGACGTGTGATTCCACGAACTGGTCGACGGTGGTTACGCCCGTTTACTCTGTAGTAACTACTGGTTGAGAGTCGCACCAGGATCAGGGTCTGAGTAGCACACGAGGTGGACGTTGTTGTCAGGGGTGCAGCCTCCAACGCCGAGGCCAATGGCGGCACCAGGGCACCTGAGCAATGACTTCTCGCCACCTCTGCAGAATGCCCCGCCCAGGCAGATGGGCACACGGCCCAGCACAGAGGCGTCGAAGGTTTGCTGCAGAGCATTTGCTGTCAGTTAATTCGACTCGAGTCCAGGATCCAGGCAGGGTCCCACACAGGGATGGCCCACCATGGCCATGGCTGCCTTAACTGAAGAGATCAACATACACAGACTTGGTCAACTTTGTGGGTTTGCCCTTGTACTCTTTTGTAACTACATACACAGGCGCACGGAAGTACTTGCGAGATGGCACCGGTCTGGAGCTGTAGTGGGCCAGGACGGGAATGCTGGCACTGCGGAAACCGCCCGAGTGGACTCGTGAATGCACCACACTGCAGCCGTCCCCACTGCCGCTTTGGATGCGGGTTGACAGCTTGCAAGTGCCGGCGATCGAAAAGGTGACACAAATAGGATACGAAAACCAGCCAACGCAGGCAAAAAACGGCGGGGTTGAGTCCGACAAATTAGGAATGAAGCAAGCTTCGGTTTAATTATCCGGTGTAGTTAACACAATGCCACCCAAACGGGTACCCCTAGACCGGGGTAGCACTCACTGGATAGTTCTGAATAAATGGTTGCTGCATCCCAGTTGAAGGCGTGTGATGGAGGCAGTATCCACACCGCAGGTTGCATTGAAGTGCCCTTCTTGAAGCCGAGCTGCTGGCATGCCACGTCCGCAGATTCCTCACTGAAGAATGCTGTTGGCCTTGCAAAGCCAAAGGAGGCGAAGGGATCTCCGAAGCTAGAGCTGCAAACGGTGCCCCAGCCACCCTTGGCATAGATCTCGAGCCGGCCAAATTGCGCGGAGCCATCGTCAGAGGCCGCCCCGTCCGCCAGCCGCACATCACCTTCCTCTGCAGCACCCAGGGTCCTGTGTCTATCTTCCAGCTGTGTCAGCCACATGTGTGGGGTGGTGTCTGAGAACAAAAAGCATTCGCCGTCTGAGATCGGCCACAGTGTCAAGTGGGAAGTAGACCACAGATTAAGAGGCACATAGAAGATGTCGAGGCGTGAGCAGCACTTCGGGTAGAAGAGCTACAGGCCCAGATTGCTGTGCTGTACTGCACCAACATACACCAAGCCTTAAGGCTAGACTGCATGTGGAATATTGACCGCATTTAGTTTAACAACATGCCTCCTGTCTGTCTACACCGAACACTGTACTGGGCTGACAACCAGGCAACCGTTCTATATTCGCTTTTGTTTCACTGCACAGCGGTCTTTAAGACATGTACAGGTGTGCATTCAAACACAGGCCCCCCTTCTCCATAAACAAGACCTCAGATTCCGTGCAATATGGCGAGGCTGGGACCAGCGACACTTGTGCATTCAAGGCACATACCTGGCCCGGAGTCGGTGCCACAAGCGACGAAGGCGTAAGATGAGCCAACAGTTGGGTCGCATGCAAGAGGTTCACCGTAGTAGGAGGTGTATCCGTTGTACAAGTTGTAGTCATCGTCCTGCGACACCGGGCAGTCCACCAGGCGGTCCTCTGTGCCTTTGCAGCCTAGGTTTCCAAGTGCAAACGGCGCCTGGATCTCCTGCAAACAGGTCGCTAGGCGAAGTGATTTTGGTGGACGTACGATCCCGTCGATAGCACTCGCACGTGTGCTGCTTGCCGCACAGAGTGTGCGTGACTTGACACTTCGTGCTTCATTCCGAGGCCATGGGACCTCTGGTGGGCATGTGGGCACCTCCCAAGCGAGCCTTCCAATGCCTGGGCACTCATGGGGAAGATGTTTGCATTGCACATGCCGGGTAAAAACATTGGTGGTGTGGGGCAACGTGAACGTGGAGACAGGGCCAACGCCAGATTGTGTTAATGCAGCCAGAAACTGGTACTGCTGCCAGAAATTGTTAATGTCTCTAGGCATCCTACATGCAAACGCCCTGCTGTCAGAACCAGTAGGGCCATGGAAAACAGCTGGTTTGTTGGCTCTATAATGTGAGGTCGTCGCCGGAGAAATGCCCCTCCGCGGCCGGATTCTCCATCTGCAGTAAAACAGAAGTAGGGCCACGGCGCGCAGCCGTCGGCTGCACCCTTGGGGCCATTAATATTCGATCACCAGCAGCACCAAATGATCAGGAACACGCTACGCCTCGAGCTCTTGCAACTTCAATTCAATCCCCCGTGTCGCTGTGCTTTCCCCATCACTGACGGCACAGCGGCAAGCTTAAGGGACAGTGCAGAAAAGGGGGTTCATAACTTCCCGGGTGTACGCATACCTTGAGAATGTTGCCTTGTTTCGCACCGAAGGTAAATGAAGGGATGACGTTGTAGAGCGGAGCGCCGTGGTCAAAGCCGAGTTGGCGGCAGGCGACGTCGGCGTCCTTGGCATCGAACTCGGCGCCGCAAACGGCCCCCCATGCACCACTGTGGTACACCTGAAGGGCGCCCGTGGCATAGCCGTTCACAGCCACCTCACTGGCGAGCCTTAACATCCCGTCCTCTGCATAAGCGTTTCGGTTGCGAATGCTGTTCCCAACCGTTGTCATCGGCTGGACTGCTTAATCGCAAACAGCGTTGACCAACACGCGCTAGCAGGGTCCATGCCCTGAACAACTTTCCCATCCAGACAGCACGAACAGACCGTGGTGCTACTCATGCACTGCATGCATACGGCGTTGTGCCAGATCCATGCCTAAAACCGCAACCAGGGTATGCGAGCAACGTTGAAACGTGTAATCCAAGCATGCAACACCCGGCTCTTGATTGTGTGAATCAAATTTAAAGGACTGACCACAAAAAGGTTGTCACGATCAGTGTTGCCCGGAGCAGATGTTCGGTCGCGTTGTGCGTACTCGCAACGGCCGTTCAGAGCACACATCCTGTTATGGAATGCGTTGGCTTACCTCCGGCTTCAGGTGTGGCCGGGGTGGCTACCATGGGGCCAGGCGGCGGCACGCGGCCGTCGCCCCCAACGTTTCCGCCATACCCACCTGAGTCATCGCGTGCAGGAGAGGGGACAGGAACGCCGGTGGCGGCGGTCAAGGGAGCGCAGGCCAGGCAGAGCGCTGCAGCAATGCCGCAGATGCCGGTGCCGGTGCTGACCATGGCGGTCCTGGGGTCCTGCATATGCCATCGGCACAACATCGGTACACCTACGCCACACATGTACCGGAAGCACAAACTGTGGCCTTGAGGGGTGCATGCAGGTCCCATGTACTCGGGATGTATGTATGTGTTTGGCTTATATACTAGTGTAGTATGTGTGCATCCTGCTTTGTGTATTTGTCATTGCGCTGCTGCATCTATAACTTGCAGGTCACATGCGTGTCAATTTCCCTATGGATACGGCGATGTAATCATACATACAATATGTAAATACATGCATTACAGGGACTAGTTTCGAACCGGCGGAGTGTCCAGGAGGGACGTATGCAGAGGTTGTGTGATAGGGTGGTCTGATTCGAGACCTGTACGCTGTTGCGTGATGCACCTGTGACCGCGCCCCTCTTCGATGTAAGTAAATAATGCATTGCCTGCCGTACTCAGAGGTGCAGGGGTACTCAGAGGTACAGGGGTACAGGGGTACGTACAGAGTGCACAGCTTCGAACCATGATGCATGTGGGAGTAGTCGTCCACCGCTGCTGCGGGTGCCACTCACAGTGCGAGTGCAGCGGAGCAGAGTGAGTACAGCAGATGTTGAGCATGCGTGTGACGCATCTGATCTTGTGGGCAAAGAACGGGAAAACCAGAAACCATGAGTCCCGTTTGTTGTTGTGTGTGTGTGTCTCTTTAGTTATACATGGCTTCACTTGAGTATTGAGTGGACTTTTGGGAGGATTGCTGGCCGTAAGCACGGTCCCTCGCTGCTCATGTAGGCCTGGCAACACTGACAGCGCATCCTAGCTAGGACAGGTGCGTTTCCTAGGACAGGTGCGTGAGCAGCACCGCGGTACAGGGTGAAGCCTTTGACTCCGACCTCCTGTGACATTGTGTTTCCTTCCGGGTTCTAAGCGTTTGCCATCCTGAGCCAGCCTAGGGTGCCCCCCTCTGGCACAGCTGGTGTGGACAGGTCTACAGAAAGAGGCGCTGACTCGGAGGCGCAGGAAAAGGAAAAAGAAGTGTTGGAATCATTGGCATCCACGGCAGCAGCGATGGAGAGGATGTGGATGGCGGCAGTTCCCCCTGAAGGGGAACCTCAGTGCACAGTGCCTCAGGCTTCATGGGCATTCCTGGTGGGCATGCGTTAACGTGAAGGGCATGCAGGGCATGCATGCGCCTTGTATGGATTGTGTGTGCGTGTTTTGGCTTGGCTTGCTATTGAGAAATGTTTCAAAGGAGGGACCGGGCTGGGCTGAATGCTAACACATCCACAGCGTGATTACGGCTGAAGTAGCTACGTCAACTATACGGAGCACACGTGCCAACTGAACAGGACGCGCTGTGCACACAAAGCTGTGCACAAGCCAGCGCGGACAGAGTAGTTTTTGCGTTTTACGTGGACGCACGCTTTCGTCTGATTCAGGGCGACAGAAAAACTAGTTGGATAAAATGATGTGTTCACTCCATGGCCAATGCCGTGGCATTCGCGGGCGGGTCAACACACAAACTTTGGATGACGCGTACGATCAAGCTTGACGTGCGAAATGGGCGACGGGGGCCACGGAGGTTACGATCACCTGCCACTGCACTGGTCTCCTAGAGAGTGCGACCACAAACTTGACTAAATACTACAGAAAACGAACTCAGTTAATATTTGAAGACAGGCGAGCATTGATCAAGGTGAGGCGGGCATGGCCAGAAGGCTTGCAAGTAGGTGCTCTCTGTGATGGCCTTTCCGAACCTGCAGCGATGCCGGATTCTACCAATGAAGCGCTGAAAACGGCTGAAAAGCTGCCACGTACGCTGGCTACAAATTTACACGACGACGCGTACGAATTTTGTGCTGATCTCCGTGTAACACACTACGACGCGTACGATCGACGTTCACTTGGGCGAGGTTTGGAACATAATGATCACATCTAGAGGCCATTCTGGCCGCATCAGATGCAGAGCAGTCGAGCCCTACCACTGCAACCACTGCAACCACTGCAATTATATTTTAGAAGCCGTACCTTCATGCCTGACAGCTTGAAGCGGTCGATCGGCGGTGTCCGTGTGATTAGGTATACAACAGGTGGTTGGCCAAACGGGTGGGAGCTGCTTCGAACTCGCTCTCGGGATGACTGATGCTCAGCTGCAGTCGAGGGTGCCAACCGCGCAAACGGTGCAGAAGAGTCTGAAAGCTCCAACGCGAGACGCAAGTGTAGCTCAGCTGCCAAGAGTTGAATTCAGTGATTGACGGTCGAGCTGCGTAGCTTCGGACATGCACAGGATGCGCAAGTACCCGCGCTGGACAAGCTGCAGCTGCAGCTGTCTCAGAGTAGTTACAAAAGAGTACAAGGGCGAACCCACAAAGTAGTCTCAGAGTTCGACGCTGAAACGGGGGTCAAGTTTCTTAGGATTGCCTGTCGCGGAGGACATGCAGAAATGCGACATTGGCATTAAAAAACTGGGAGGGTATAAATAGCAGCAGTCGCGCGTGAAGGGCTCCACGAGGCTCGGCAGGACGGCCAGTGCTGGCACGCCTAGCTCAAACGAAAGCACATGCATGCGATGCACGCGTGCACCGCTCCAGCGTGAGTGTGTACATATGCTGCGATGCTGCGTAATCGGGGGTTGCAGCAACAAATACGTATGCCAGATTGCGAAGACGCATGCATGGGGCTTCGCATGTGCAGCTGTGAACATTCCCAAAATTCATCCTGTATGTAGTTACAGCGAAGAGGGGCACGGTCACAGGCATCACGCCACAGCGTACAGGTCTCGAATCAGACCACCCTATCATACAACCTCTGCACACGTCCCTCCTGGACACTCCGCCGGTTCGAAACTAGTCCCTGCAATCTGTGCAACGTGCGACATGGTATTTCTGATC
>JAUMHO010055681.1:0-30409 GCA_032360965.1 Ulva armoricana
GTTATCCGGAGATGTCAAAGTCCTTGTAGGATATGGCGAGTAAGTGTCACATTTACATTTACATTTACATTTACATACCCAGTGTACTAACTTCTCCCCTTTTTTTTCATACTGTACATCAGCTGGTACTAGTGGCGCGTACAGCCACAGCTGTAATGCACAGGCGTGCACACCAAGAATTCCTTCACCCGCACAAGAATAGCCTGATCATAACCTGGCCCCAGCCACTGCGTCACCAATTATTGCCTTACAGGCGAGGGCGTGATGCCGTGGAGGTCTGATCTCTGGTGTAGTTGGCAGTCTTGACCGAGATGATCTTAGCAGTCGCTTTTTGGGGCCTATACCTGAAAATTGCTCCCAACAATTCATAGTTGTTGTCTTTGTCTGCTGAAATGAACACTCGTGCAGCAGCTGTTCCCGGCGGCCGCCTAGATTTGAGCATCCTGATATCCTCTGCTGCCTTGTGTTGAATGCGTGGGTGTCTCATGTGACCAAAAATAAAGTTTTCTTTGATTTAACAAAGCGGGTATCACGCCAAACCTAACCGGGCATCGACCACATGTCTGCAGTACTCTTGCACACAGGGCCAGAAGGAAAAGCGATGCATGTGGAGACAGCGGTGGCAGCCGGTGCGACAGAGATCGCTGATGCGCAATACCTGCTGACCACCGGTGTCGGGCGGTTGGGGTGAATTTCCAGGGTCTTGCCCCAACATCAAACCTGACAAATAAAGAAGTTCTCAATGAAAGTAGCGTGCGTGGTGAATCGCGCGTGCTGAATCATGAACCTGTGCCAGCAGCTGTTGGAGGGGGCAGGAGGCCGCGACGCTGGCTGGCATGTGGGGCAGTGTGGATGTTGAATTAGTGCCAGCCGTGGCAAGCCTCAACACACTCCCTGCTCGGGGCAAAGTTAACGCGCGCGGCCACGAGCGCGTGTTTGTCTGCAGCCGTGCCACAGTGTGCCGCTCTGCGCTTTGCGAAACCACTGATACCACGACATCGGCCTCCTCGAGTGGCACTGCCGGCGGCGGTCGCAGCAACTCCGCACCTTCCAATTGGTAGGAACTGGCCGCACTGCAAGTGCACGGCACTCCAAGTGCGTGCGGAAGGAGTTCGAACTGGCCGCACTCCAAGTGCCTGCGGTAGGAACTGGCCGTACTGCCAGTGTCTGCAGCCATGGCCACAGGTGGCCACCGCTTGAGTAGGGACGCTCTCGGGGTTCTGTGGCCGATGCCCGGTCGGTGTGGCATCGTTCACGGCTTTTTAATGATATAACTTGTTTTTCAGTGCAGATCGGAACACATGTCCGGTGCGTTGTCCTCCATGCAACAGACGTTTCTCTCGGCCCCCATTGGACCCAAGATGGTGGTTTGGAAAAATGGATTGGAAAAAAGAGAGAAAAAAGAGGAAAGAAGAAAGAAGAAACAAAGAAAAGGAATCGGGCATCACGCCAACCCAAACGGGCATCGGCCACAGCACCCCTACCGGTAGGGGCGGACAAATGCAGGACGGGCGCAGGAGGGCCCTCCTGCGCCCGTCCTGCATTTGTCCGGGGCACAGCCACAGGGGCAGCAGCAGGCGGGTGCGCCACACAGCGGAGCCACGACTTCAGGGCCGACCAGTCAGGCAGATGCAAGTCGCGCAGAACCGGTTCAGGAAGAGGTTGGCGAGTGCACACGACACAGGACACAGCCAGCAGGAACTCAGCAACCAGGCGTAGGCATTGATGCTTCACAACACCAGGGGGGTGACGGCCCAGGGCACCGGCGGAATCAAGCAGGAAAGGGACAAGACACGCCGATGCGACATCCGCCGAGATACTGTCATCAGGAAACACAGCCTGCATTGCCCTGCAACACGTCTTCCACCTGTGTGCACCCAGCCACGTAAATGTAAATTTGACACTCGCCACATCCTGCAAGGACCTTGACATCTCCGAGAAGCAGGACCACAATCCCGGCCATGCCAGCCAACGATCACAGAGCGGATCACCTGCGCCCTGTTTCGCCACCGGCTGGAGCGGCCGACGCCGGACGTCAGCGCCGCCGCCACCGCCGCCTCCTTGCACGGGCGACGGATCCCATACGAATCAGTGGCCTACCGATTTAAGATCGAAGAGTTCGACACACAGCATGGTGAAACGACATATTCATGAAGATGACACATCAACGTCTTGACACCGCCAGGGGCTGAGTACGGCCCGGCATGCACGTGTACCAGCCTCAATTATCTTCTGGAATTCACGCATGCGCGCACTGCTCGTGCCCTTACAACGCGAGCGCACTGGTCTGCAGCCGAGCTCAACGTTGCGGCCTGGTCGATGCGAACACCATAAAAGGGTGCGCAATTACAAGCCTGTGTTCGTAGGTCAGGAGGTTGTGTTTGCAAGCAAGATCAGATCCAGCGGTAGTGTCCACACGCGCGCCCACCGGGTCTTAAGCTTGGAGCGTCTTGGGTGTAGCTAGTACTGTTGCACATACCCGCGGCCTGTCTTGACCAGTCCTTTCCGTTTTGTAAACCTTTGGCGACTCGATGTTGCGCTCCAGGGACTCCAACAGAAGCTTCAGCTTGCGTCAGCTTCGCGTGTGCGTGCTTGCAGCTTGTGTGTGCTCTTGCCGAGGTGTTGAAGACGCATGCGCTGGTGCTGGCGTGCGACCCGTGCTCCTCATACCGGGCTTCCAGAGCAGCCCCCTGTACGACTCTTCCAACAAGTATGACATCGAGTGGCCGGATTTTGATGCCTTTGGGAGGAAGTACGGCCCGAGCACCCTCGATGTGGACCTCCCCATGCGTTGGGACGGCCTCGAGCAAGAGGCCACCCCCGTCGGCCCAAAGCGGAAAGCCAACGACAACCTTCCCAGTCTTGATGGATTCTGGGGCAACATCTTCGAGTTCGCTGTGCGCCTCCTCGCCCAAAGTCTTCTGCGCGCGTGTGGCCGCACAACAAACTTGTGCTCGCAACTGTTGTTACAAGGCTCAACTTGCCTGAGTCACAAGCTTTCACCCAGTGCACGTGCGATTCAGCTCACTCAGGTACACCTTCACTTCGCGCCTGAACAGACCCCGTCGACGTACGGGTGAGCAGCAAGGCCACTTGTGGTAGAGGTCACACGTTTCTCCTCTGTGGTCACATGTACTGTCGTTCAGAAAGACCTGCACTGGGCAAGACGGCACTTGCCATCCAGTGTCTGTGGTGCGCATGTGGAGCCCCCATGCATGCGCTCATGGAACATTTTAGGAAGCCCACAGGAAGGTCCTACCCCTGACCTCTCCCTGTCACACCCTGACTCCCACACACATCGCATCACACCTGATTCATCCCACATACACCTGCCAGATGCGTGACGTGTACATCTGTTTCAATTGTGCTACACACATGCCCGGCCCAGCCTCCACAACACCGGCACTGTTCTATTGCGGCTCCATGACAGGCTGCACAAGCGGTCCCGGTTGCCGGAGGTGGCAATGTCCTCATGGATACGGCGATGTAATCATACATACAAACCTCGTGACGGCTGCAAAACGGGAGGATATATCGGTCAAGCTGACAAGGCTCAGTAACTAGAGGCCCGGTGCACGTCAACCAGGAGCACACCGATGTCCCACCTCAGTGCGTGCTCACGATCACAAGCTACCTCATGCATTTCCGTGTCAGCACGCCACCAGCACAGTCAGCCCACGGCCGCCTGGCCGCATCTAACCTTTGCAGGGAGCAGCCACAGCCAAGCTCTAAGCAGTCATGCCCAACCTCTAACCAGACGTGCCCATGCTTTCCCTCTCTCGCTCTCTGACAGATCTCTTAACAAGTCCCGACCGACGAGCGGGTCGTCTGGCAGCCCGCAGCAGCCGCTCCGAGTTCGTGCGCGGTGGCCTTGCACCACATTCAGGCTGCGTTGTCATGACTGATTCAGGACACGCGGTTGAGCCTTGCAGGCAGCAGGTTGCTCAGCAGCTCCCGCTCAGCCGCCCAGTGTGACTCTGCACATGCATGCAGGCACCACTAGTCACCCCTGCGAGTCCTTCACGACCGCTCCTTCCTGCCATCTCTTTCCCACGTGTACAGTATCCCTGCCAACGCGCTGAATTTCTGCCGCCATGTCCCCATAACCTGCCGCAATGAGGCAGAAGCTCTGTATCAAGTCATGGAACAATCCGCAACCACACGGCTAGGATTCGCCCCGCATGCACCGTCACTCGTAACCATCACCTGTCTATCACTCATGAGTGATCACACAGTGTGCACGCGACAGCAGCAAGCAACCATCGATATCTGCACGACATGTGCAGGCGTTCCGGGACGTGAAGAAGCTCGCGCGCTCATGGCAGCACCCCAAAGACGCCTCACTCACCATGTACTACACCGTCGTGTGGGACTGGCGGCGGGACACGTACGCCGAGGCGCCCAGGGTTCTCGCGGCGCTGCAGAACGTCCATGCGAAGACCGGCTGCAAGGCCATCCTCGTCGGCCACAGCTTCGGTGGAGGCCTGCTCTACCAGACACTCGCCCGCTTCGGCGCCGAGGCGGCGGACCTCACCGCGGCTGTGCTGTACGCAACCTCAACTCTCCACGGGACCGCCAACCAGGTCGCCTGTGCGCACCCCCCCCCCTACCGCTCATGCTCTCTACCTCTCCACCTTTCGATACCAGCTGCAGCGCTGCATGACCCGCACATGCATGCAACAGCGACCCCCCCCCCGCTCCATCCTCCGGATCGGTATCTCGGAATCGTTGTCACCGTTTCCCGCGAGCGCTGTGCCCAGGACTGTGGCCGTTGTACGTCTTGTGGTCTGAGAGGACCCGGGACGATTATGCATGTGTGGCATGCATGCAGCGCTCTCGATTGACTCGGACGTGCCCGCCAGCGCGGCCCAGCAGCCAGTGGACACGCTGTTCACCTTCACGTCGCTGTTCAACCTCGCGCCGACGCCGGCCCGCACGTGCCGCAACACGGACGCGCTCTTCTCCACCAAGACGTTCGAGTGCCGCCCTGGCACAAACCCGACGGGCGTCAGCTGCGACAGCCCATTGTGCGGCCGCCCCGCGGACTGGCCGGCGGGCAAGCCGTTCTTCCTGCCGTTCGACCTGCAGCAGCCGGAGGTGTGGCTGAACCTCGGAGCTGCGCAGCCGACCCTGAAGGAGATCACACCGGAGGAGGGCCTGCACCTGCGGGTGCGAATCGCGCTCCTGATACGCATCCGCACATGCCCGCACACTGCACCGTCGCGAAAGCTCTCTGGCCTACAACGTCAGCGGCCCGCGTTTGCAGAAAGCTCTGGAAGTGGCGCGGCGAGCGTCGAACAGCGTGTCCGGGAGCGGCGTGGCAGCCGTGCAGAAGGTGCACCCGCCCGCGGCCATCATCTCCATCGCCCTCACCGACGAGTCCATGGACGCGTCCCCGGAGAAGCCGGCGGCCATGAAGTCGTACGTCACGTGCATCCCCACGGAGGACTTTGGGAAGGAGGGCGGCGGGTCGTGGTGCTCCGATCTGCAGCCCGGCGGAAGTGTCCCGGGAGACGGCCTCCTCACAAACTACATGATGGAGCTCAGGGCCTCGGGCTGGTCCGACATCGTCCAGGTGCGCACTCATGCATTCCTGCTACCCCAACCCTGCTGCCATCTGTCCTCCCCCGTGCATAGTTGTCACAGTCGAGTAGTCCTCGTGGGGTTTTCCATTCCAAGCGCTGTCTCCTGGAAACTGCGGCCTAACCAGGGAACATGTTGGCACGTTTTTGGGACTGTTTGGGAAGCTTGGGACCGGGAACACGGTGACACAGCCGCATGCATCGGCGCAACGACGGTGCTGCGTGCATTGTGCATGCGTCATCAGCTGGTCAGACCCCGCAACAAATGCTACAAACTGCCGTGACGTCGGTGTCGTCTGACACGTCTGCCCGGGTCGCTATCCCGGGGCCTCCGGCACGACACAGCACGGACCACCACAGCACAGCACAGCACGCACACACACCCACGCCTACTGCATGGCCTATATATAAGGCTATATAGCCTCTAACTTATAGGCGACGGTATTGTCACTGGGTCACAGGAGTGGCGCTTCCCCGCCCTGCAGTTGTAGCTTCATGTCGCGTGTACGTGCCGATATAGCTCGAGACTGTCTCCCTGCCCGGGGCCATGCATGGCGCCGTCATGTGAATTGAGCCTGATCCTCGGCCCCTCTGCACGTCCCGGCCACTGCCTGCCGTTGAGATTACGTCTCCATGCATCAGGAACTCAGGCCCTGACCTCGGCCCTGGGTAAGGCTACACGTTGAGCGGTGCTCGTGATGCAGACCTTCCGGATGGTCAAGCCGCCCGCCAACTGGCCGCCGCTGCTGTCAAACCCTCACAGCGCCGCGCTGCTGCTCGCCGACAACCCCCACAAGCGGCTGCAGTGCTCGAGTCACCCCCTGCCCAACCCCGCCTGCGCCGGCAAGACGTTCCCCTCCCTTGAGCAGCTGCTCTGCGGCCTCGCCTACCGTGCCGACAACCCCGGCGCCCCCCCTCCGGACACCCCCTGCAGCTAGCACGCAGCCCGCACTGACGCGATTTCGCAGCAGAGGGGCGAGCATGCATGCACACACATATGGTTGAGGCGCCACCGTTTTGAGTCAAGGTGGAGATGAATAATCGCAACCCAAGACAGAGGCAACGTGCGCAGCTGTCAGCAGTCGGGTCACCTCAATGGAGAAACTGCAGTTTTTTGGGTTTGTGGGGTCTTGTTCGTGGAAAAACTTGGGCTGCCGCCTGACAGGGCCCTCGAGCGATGTACTGCAGCAGCGGTGTACTGCAGCAGTGGTGAGTGTGGTGATGGTTCGTACTGTATCCTCCAGAGCAGTGGGGGGCAATCATGCTGCTCTGATAGGTACTTCCCTCAACTCAAATCTGTGAGGTTCAGTTCTTGACCTGACTTGATGCAAGCTGCGTAAATTAACCTCAACCGCCCATCGCTGCTCCTGAGGTCCTGATTAGGCTGTAGACACTGCACGTAGAGCTGGTTCTACCGTGTGATGGCATTTCCGCCGGTAGGTCCAAGGGCTGCAGTAGGTAGCCGCCCACGGTTGCGCTCCGGGAACTGGTGGCCACAGGAGGGGATGGGAGAGATGCATTGCGCATTCCCAGTAGCACTAGCGCAGTGGAGCATTCGTGCAGTGCGAGTATGCTCCAGGCTGACTACTGCGCCGGGAACTGGCTTCGGCAGTAGCAATGTATCCATGGTATGGCACAGAGCAGATGGTGGTAGAGAGGTGCCAAACACTGAGAAATGAATCGGGAGCAATGATGCACACTGCACATTGGTAGCATGTACGGCCGGATGCCGCTTTCTACATAGGTGCACATGTGAACAGGAATAGGGATTGTGTAACGAGGGTGAACCGAGACAGTGCAGGCTTGTACACAATGTGCCCTCACGGTTGCACCCAGCATGCATGTGATTTATGGAGATATATTGCTGTGTCTTTTCAGTCTCTCAAGAAATACATCTTCCCGACATATAGCTCAGTGGCATGTTCGGGCGCTTGGGCCAGTGTCTGTTCATGCCCACACCTGTTCCACACAGATCCAGTGCATCAATGTGTGAGGTGTGAGGATGACACAAGGCGGTGCAACAAGGTGATGATGATGATGAGAGGATGTGTGCCTCGTGTGGCATGGGAATGTGCTGCAGCATGGCACCTCAAACATTCGGATCACAGCTTCAAACAGCTTGCACGGAGCCTGCTACACATGCACACGCATGCCTGTTTCGCTACACATGCGCACGCATGCCTGTTTCGCTACACATGCGCACGCATGCCTGTTTCGCTACACATGCGCACGCATGCCGGGTCCGGGCGCCATGCAGGCGCCCCCTTCATGGGTAGTCCACTGCTCTGCCCGCCGCATGCAGGCTTGCTACCAAGCACCACACACTGCAAAATCACAGACGAACCGCAGCGGGCGGTCCTGGTTTCCCCGGCGTGCAGAGGCCAGCCGTGCATGTAAGGCACCGTCCAGGGCGTGCTGCTCCAGCCTTTACAGGAGAGACTTGATACTGGGGAGGCAGCACGCGCTCTCTCCTTCTGCCGACTCGCAATTCGACGGCGCTCAGAACACGCCGCAGCATCATGTGCAAACTGCAGCCACCGCCCAGGACGCGCTGAGCGGGTGCTGGCTCGAAAAGAGCACCCATGCCACCCGTCCAGCACAGCACTCCTCACGCGGAGTTTCAACAGGTTTGTTGCAAATCGGTGTCAGCCTGATGCCTGGACGTCGCGGACAAGCCGAGGAGGGCGGTGCGTTTAAGGCGGCTACCAGGCCACCATGGCGATGAAGGACGGAGTGACGAACGCCTCAAGGGTCGCCCTTGTGAGGAAGTAGAAGACCACTCCGAGGGCAATCGACACGGGCAGCGCCGGCAACGCCTTCTTCGCCACCGCCAGTAGCCACAGAGTGATGCCGAGCCCTGCACAGCGGCGGTCGGCGTCACGGCTCCGGTGTCGGGCACGTGACCAGGGAAGATCGCATTTGTTGGGGCTAGTTTGTGGGTCCTCACCCTGAAAATTGTACTCACCTGCCGATGACTGCATGGCACGCACATGCCAGCCGCTGCCCGTGGTTAGGGGGATGCCACATGGGGCTCCGTTTGGGGGCAAACAGAACCTGAAATTCTGATGCGGCGACCTGAAAATCCCACTTTGCCGTTTTGCTAGGGAAAGGCAAGAGGGTTGACCTGCCACTCGGTGAAGTGGAAAATTGCCGGTCCCTTTGCCCCCTGAAAGGGCCCCATTTCGCATCCCCTTTAACCCAGCGACATCTACTTGACATAGAAGGCCGGTCAGGACGCAGCACTATGGCTGGAGGTGCAAAACAGGACGTAAACGCATCAGAGGCCCGCACCGGGCTAGACGAGCCGGCTCGTGCCAGACTCGGTCCAACTGCCGGACGCTCTCCGCGCCAAGCTCATGTTAAACATGACCACACCACGCACGGCGCTTCATACCCGGTGGTACATGGAGGTCAAAGCAACACCCCGGCATCGCCAAGGGGGAAACGCACAAGCCGGTACACGCAAGCCCGGCGTTGCGAGGTGTGGTGCATGCAAGCGCACATGCCTCTGCCACAACACCTCGGCTTCCACTGCCTCGAATGAGGCAACACCCGGAAAACGATGGCAGGGGTGCCGGTCGCAGCCGCCCCGGTGACTCCGGCACAGTGCGCTGGGCCTCGCGCTGCGCAGTGGGGCAGGGGGCGCACCCGCGATCACCGAGATGAAGGAGGAGTACACTGTCATCCAGTCGTACAGCGACGCGCGGCCGACGAGCACCGAGTAGAAGATGAAGTCCCCGAGCCCGAGCTTGACGGCGCTCGGCATGCCGAGATCGTACGGGTCGTCCACCTCTTCCTCTGACCGAAGGATCTCCCGCCGCCGCATTCGCCGCGCTGCACACGCATGCACCAGTGAGCCATCCGCGGCTGCCCCGAGAGCACGTCCCCGATCGGGCTGCGCCTGACCCGGGTTTCCATTCTCTCCGCCCGGCGATTCATGCCCGTGTCAGGCCAGTCCCTCAACTTTGGGAGTTTTACCCCAAAAAATCGAGTTTCCCACTGCGGGCCCGACGAATTCGGGGCCACCGGAAGACCGTTCCAGGCGGCAACGTGACAGCAGGCAGAGGGAGTGGCGTACGCGGCTCATCGCCCCCGGCGGCCCCCGCAGCGACGGCAGCAGGCGGCGTCATGCCCTGGGCGTCCGGCGGCGTGAGCGGCGCGACGGGCAGGCCCTGCGTGGACGACGACGAGATCGGCTCGGTCGCGGCGAGGAGGCTCTCCGTCGCGCCGTCGCCGGCGGACAGGCCCATGCCCTCGCTGCCGGCGTCCGCCGCGCCGTTCTCCGCAGTGACCGCCACGGCCCCGTACGCCGCCGGCGAGCCCGCTCGGACCTGCAGACACCCGGCCATCCGCTCACGGAGCTGCTGCAGGCGCTCACAGCCCGGCGTCACGCGCGGCGTGCCACGCTTCCCAGCCCACAAGCACACGCACATGCCTACTCTGATCAACAGGGATTAGGTCTGAACCAGGTGAGTTCTCAAGTGGTTCGTATCTGGTGGTCGAACGAGTGGTGGGTGGGTTGGATTCTGCACGGGAACGTCAGTACTGGCTGCAGCTGTCTGCGCGCCTCTCTGTATAACAGCACAGACACTGCTACCCCCAGAACAGCTCCACATGAAACTGTTCAGCAGCACGCGGTGGCCCACGCACGGACCAACCATCGTGTTTCCTGTTTCAACATGGAAGTGGTCAGGTAGGTGACCGAAACCAGCAGGGTGGTGAAGGCGCGTCTGTTGTCCGTAGCATGTGGTCCGCATTGGCAGTGCGTGATGGCGAGTGTCATCAAGCAGTGTGAGAATCAGCGGTACGGGGGGCCGTTCTGAATTCCCAGAGCCAAGCGCCTAGTCTACCCCCAACCAAAGGGCGGTTTCCCTGTGACACATTCCGATTACCCAGTGTCGATGTGGACGCCGCCGCCAGTCATGCGGGTGCAATGCATGCCCTCTGAGACGCAGGCAACAGACAGACGCAATCTCACAGCTACAGCAGACACAGGTGTGCTCGTGACACCGTGCTCGGGGACAGCCACCTGTTTTGGGGAGGCCCGGGGCGACGGCCTCGGCATGCTGTGCCACGTGCTTGCAGGACGCGTACCGGGGGCCTGTGGAGGCGTGCGAGCTCGTGCGAGAGTCCGCCAGCGCCACTGGAGCTGCCGACGGGCCACCCGGGACCGAGGGTCACTCCGCCGGGCACCACGGTGCTGACATCGCGCATCTGTATGCCCTCCTCCGTCGACTCCCCGACGGCACCCGCGGGGCCGCTGCCGATCCGCAGTGCCGACCGGCCTTGCCCCTCGTCCCCCATGCCCTCGGCGGGTGGATGAGCGCTGCTGCTGGTGGCAGCGTCACGAGGCGCCGCACCGTCGCGGGGGCCTGGTTCACTGTTCGAGTTGGCGGGCGGTCGCCTCCGGCGCGGCCGGCGCACCTCCCGGGCTTCGTACACGAGCGCCGGGATGTCCTGCTCGCGCTCGACAGCGAGGTTGACGAGCATTTGCAGCGGGCCGTGGGGGGTGAGGACGGCAAAGAGGTCGTAGAGGGCCATCGCGACGAGGAGCACCCACGTCGTCCAGGCAGGGATGGATGTGAAGATGTACGCCACGACGACACCGGTCCACATCAGGTAGCCCTGCACGGGGCCGTTCGATTGCTGTTTGGCGCAGTTTCAGTGCCTTGGGCGTCATCCCTTCTGGAGCCGGTATGCCTGGTCAGATGACGGGGCTCGCTCAGGTGCCCTGCGATGAGGCAGCATGCGAAGCAGCGCGATGACCAAAGCGTTCTGATGACGGACAGGTGGTTGCTCAATGAATACGGCAGGAATCAGCCGCGTCTCTGATGGCTGGCCGCCGCACCAAACATGGGCATGTGCATCAAGAACGCGCAGCTGGTGCAGGAAGACACCACACCCGTGTCGACATTCCAGCCAGACCGCCCGATTTTCCGTGGCAGACGAAATTATGGCTTGGGATGCTTACACGTGGCATCTCTGTGAGCAGGCTTGCAGCAGAGAGATGAGATGCCTGGGAGAAGTCACACGTGATGCCAGCTTGGGCTGCAGCGCACCTGCTTCAGGAGCAACGGTGCAGGAGCGAAGAATAGAATTGTTGAGCCGACTATTGAGAAGTTATAAAGTAGGAACATCGTGGATATTGCATCGATGTGGATGTTGACAGTTTGCAGTACGTCTAGAAAGATCCCTCCCGTCATGAAGAAAAAGATCATGAACGTCGCAAATCCCATGTAGCCATATATGATCTTGACACACTGCAGAAGAGGGTTGTTGAACCGTGTTGCATCTTCTCAGTCTGTGCCGATGGACCACCACTGGGATGAGGCAGTTTCAAGGTGGATGCGCACTCCATACTTGAAAAGAAGAACGATTACAAAGGTCATCAATGTTATGATTGCAACGAATACTAACGCGTTCAGCAACGAGCCGCGTAGTTTGTTTCCGGTGCTGTCGTCGTCCTGCAACAACACCTCCCGCCTTTGCAAACTCGGATGCTGATCACCAGCGATAGTCTTCGGAACATACCCGTTCAGTGTACACAGCTTCAGCTATGGCCACTGTCGTCCCGCCATTATCGTCTTCGCGATGTAGCAGCCTGACCAGTGCAATGGTGATGGCCATGCACAATGATACAGGAAACGCGATGCCAGTAACTTCAGCCCCCAGGTCATCTAAAATAGAGTGCTCCTCGTGATCCATATCCATTGCCTCACACTAGCGTAGAGCGGGGAACGCCTTCACGACTTACGAACCGTGCAATTCCTGCGAGGGCATGTACAATGCAGGCGTCGCCTACCTACCAAGGCAATAGCAACGCAGATACAAAGTGAAGTGCACTCATTTGTGGCGTGCACCTGTCACACACTACTCCCAGACGATGACGGATGCGCGCACAGAACGAACTAGCAGAAGTAGATCATGGACGCTGCCAGAAAGCTTGCCAACTGAGTTCTACACATCTACAGGTCTTGCAAACAGCCGTCGCTTCCCGCTGCGCTGAAATGCGAGCGGCAAGGCATGCGGTCTCCGAATGCTCGTTTGGTGTCCACAAGTGCAACGCACTCATCCAAAGCCTGCAAGCCACAGCCTACACGCCGCTGCTTTAGATAGTATCGGGCGGTCTCACCATTCTATCCCATTGCAAGTCAAGACGTTAGCTACTGGCGGGTTCCATCTGCGGCCTCCTCTTTCGTGAACTCTTTGGGATGTGTACAGTCTCACTTGAGTTCCACCTCGGAATCCACAGACCATAGAGCGCCTGCGTGCGTCCACAGAACAGCACAGCTGCAGATGTCTAGTGATTCAGATATTTGCGTCCTACAAGTTCCACGCTTCTGGAGCTTTCACTTCTACTATTGGCGGAGACTGGGCGCGCCGATCTGCTCGTCCAACGCGCATGTGCGCAATCTACGGATCCCGCTATTTTTCACATGACATGTGAGATGCTGCATGTATGTGCTTGTTTGTCCTCGCCGTCCAAAGCCGAAGTAAAGAGCGAAGTGGCACGCTTCTGGTCGCGATTTCTGCCGGAAAAGAGGCTCCTCATAAGCATTATGAGATACTGGTGAGAAGTATGATTCGCAAGCACGCTATTTGCCGCCCTTCCAGACGCCTTGTCTTCCGTCACTGGCATGCTTCGCCAGGTCTGGCTTGTAAACAGCTCGCTTGCACCGTTACTTTGTCGATCTTGTCTGCTCTTGTTCCGAGTGTGGCCGCGCTCTGACAACAATGTGTTACACGGAACACACAACCAAAGCATCGCCGAGGGGTAACGCAGAAGCAGGCACAAGCACAACAGTCATTTCGCAACATACCATTCACCTCAACCTGCATGCCACATAACATACGCACACACTGTATCATTAGACTTCTCATACCACACCAATGGCTTCACACACTGCTGACTAGCACTCTGCAGGGCCGGACACGGCAATGTGTTCTCAGCCGGCTCCACTGCCAGGCACAAGTAAGCAAGCGAGCATGCATTCAACGCCAAATAGCCGATTGTGTGGAGCATTGATACACGTTGGCACTACATCTGCGTCATGAATAATTGAATCTGGTGTTTGGGGCTGGTGGCGAATACAAGGTTCCTACAGATTGCAGTCTGACTGTCCATCACTGTTGCATTGCCCCCGTCTGTCCCAGGCCACCATGGTGCAGTGAGAAGCATGGGCATAATGTTGGCGACGAGTGACATCGGAACTTGAACATGAGGTCGGATCATACACACTGTGCATGTAGTGTCACAGGCTTGGCAACGGCACAGGAGCCATGAAAGGACCAGAAACACTGCACACACACACACGAACACCACATACACAGATGATCCCAGTATTCACCTAGCAGATATAACCATGCAACTACTGAAGGCGCTCTGATACCCACAGCCCGCGAATCAACCACAACCGATCAGCTCCATGCAGTGTTGACCAGTTTGCAGTTTAGCAGGCCTCCCGAACCCAACAGATGTATGTATGATTACATCGCCGTATCCATAAGGATATTGACACCTCCGATGTGATTTCAGGGGAACATGTTTCAGGCCTAGCCCCAAAGAAATTACTGCCTGGCAAGGCTGAGTAATGGCAAGGCTGAGTACTTATCACAGTCTCTGAGAGCGTCCCTATGTGATCACATGCACCACACTAACCTCCAAACCCAACCCAAAGTTTCCAGGACAGGTTACTGGGATAAGTTTTCAGGGCTTGTCCCCTGAAACAAAGTCTGCTAGTGTGCTGAAAAAGGGTATGGAGAACAAACAGTCGTGGCCCACAAGCAGCCAGGAGCGCACAGGCACATGCATGCACACCCGCACTCCCTCTCACTCCAGCTCCGAGAAGCACTGAGCACAGCCACAGCACACCAGCAACACTGTAGCTGCACACCAGCAGCGCAATCTCAGATATAGCTAGTACCGCACTCGAGCAGCAAAAAAAAAAAGGTTGGATGAGAATAACGCCATGGCAGACCCAAACGGGCATCGGCACCGCACCCCTGCAGGCAGGGGTGGACAACGCAGACGGGGCAAGCACACTCTAGCAGTGCACAAGCACAGCACTCACGCAGCCACACAACAGTCGACTTCCCGCCTCAGGTCAAGGCTGCCTGGATGTGGCGTCATACCCAGAGTCCTCGCTATCTGTTGCCGGCCATTTGAGCTTGACGCTGCGGTGGTCGAGTTCCTCTCAGCACTAGCGCCTGATCAGGCCTGACCCTGCGACACGGCAAAGGCATCAGTACCTCGGTGTGTATTTTGCACACAAGCCAATGAGCAGCCACGTCAGCTTACCACCGGGTAAGTGAAGGGTTGGAACACGTGCATTGTCCGCAGCACCCCCGCTAGTGAGGGCGAACTGGTGCAGGGCTGGAGGACAAGGGGGCACTGCCACATCGGCAGCTTCTCGGCGGGCATCCGTGTAAAGGAGCCATCTCTAGCTAGATCTGGCCAAGTCTATCCATGGAGTCAAGCCTGCCCGCTTTCCCCCAGTAAGTATCGGAAATTATGACCTACGACTCCTGTGACTGCCTGCTAGTCGGCTATCATGACCCAGCTCCTAGCTCTAGGGCTCCCACGTAAACTTCTGGGGATCGCTCAGGCACTCGCACGACTTTGATAAAACAGATTCTGTTCAGCAGAACACCCGGACCGGGATCATTGCAGGTCGAGGAGACTCGTGGATACGACAGCAGCAGTGATTGCGAAATTGAGGTCGAGAAACATGAAGTACTTGCAACCAAGTATTTGCATCACTTCATTGCAACCACAGCAAGATCCCGGTGCCTGCATCGATTTGAAAGGCAAGGCGCTGTCTGACTGTGCGTATGCATGCAACCACGCATGCCTTGTGAGCAAACATCAATCATGATCATCGCAAGCCAGCCCCGTGTTGAGCGAGTTCGCACACACCTTGAAGCTCAAACTCCCGGCACAAGATTCCGAGGGACTGCCCATGCAGACGCAGACACGAACTGGCAACCCCCTCATCCACGGAGAACGGCACACTGAAGCCGCTGGTGCTCGGGTTTGCTCCAAAGGCCTCCGGGAAGTAGCACTGATCCAGGCGGTCCTCGAGACCGGTACACTCAATCCGGCTCGCCCAGACCAGCAGCTCCCCCGGCACAAGGTCACTGTACTCAAGCGCATAGTCACCGCTGTCGAAGCCCTGCTGGTGCATGTTAGCCAGATTGTAGGTGCTGCCGTGGGGGAACCCGAGCTGCCGGCAGATGACGTTCGCGACAAGGTTAGACTCGCTGCCACAGAGGCGCCCCCATTTCCCGGCGTTGTAGATTTCAGCGGCACCGAAGTGGATCGCATCGCAGGGCGCTGTGCTGACATTCGAGTCGGGGAGGGGAATCAGGCGGACATCACCCTGCTGTGCAGCTGGCTCCGCCTCTTGTGAGTCTGCTTCACAGCCTGCATTCTATCGGAACAGTGGTGAATCGTCATGTTGCTGATGTGTGAGAGCTAAGAGGGACTTGGGACTGCTGACACCGGGTTTATGCACGCACATACAGAAACGGTGGGACATGGGAGCCCGGCCAACTGCTGCAGTTGAGCTGGGGTACAGCGCCATTATCGCATCGTATCACATACACATGCAATGCATGGAGTTATGTGAGGCTAGACAGGCTGTCTGCGGTCGTCATGGAACAGTACAAACCTGAGGGACTGAAGCAGAGGAGGGTCACGGAGCCGTCGATCTTTGTGTATTCATCAAACTCGAAGTTGTCGACGTCAACATCGCACTGGCGGAGCCTCTCCTCAGCCCCTTGACACACGATATCTCCCCGGAAGTTGAGGAGGCTTTGGTTTGTCACCAGGGAGCCCCCGGCATTAGCCCTCCGCCCGATGCCGCTCTCGAGGGCTGCCCCTCTTGAGAACCCCAGAGACCGGCAGGCGACTTGCGCCGCGTTGCGGTCGAGCGACCCGTATGCGTTCACATTTCCGAATGCCGTGCCATCGAAGATCTCCACTGTGCCATAGCGCCACAGCCCATCGGGGTCCTGTGCTCCCCCGACCAGCCTCACCTCCCCTGTTCTATCGCCTGCAATGGGCTCTGGCATGGGTATGCAAGATGAACATCGATATCGTGCAGCTCCAGATGATGCGCCTTGCATGCATGAACGCAGGGGCTCAACTGCTGATTCAGACCAGTCGCAAACGTTCAGAATTGAATCCCGCCATTCCCTCTGCCATGTGTGCATGGTGGAGGCGTTCACACTGCATGCATACGAACCCCCATCATACACAGCGCGGTATGCATGCATTCGCATTCATATCGGCAGTCCTGACCATGCGCAGCCTAGGCCACCACAGAACGGGTGTCCGGTGCTGGTGGTGCCTCGCAAGCAGCCAGTGAGCACAGAGTCGAGACGTTGCAACAACTCCCAATGGGACTCAAGCCGGACAGCACGCTTGCCCCAAGCGGGCTGCAGCTGCCGCAACTGCAACGCTCCTTAGGTGTGACAGCGGCGGCGATCAGCAGTGGCATGCATATGTCCAAGTCGAGCACAGCTTTCGTTGCTGCGGCACCCAGCTGGCATGGGCCTGCTATATAGGTGTATGGCATATCAACAGCATAGATCAGTGGCACAGCCATCACATACCGTAGCACCGTAGGATCTGCCGCCGGCATGGCTCCGCTGTCGCATGCATGGATGGGTGGCAAGGTAGGGCGCACGTTCGTCTTCCGGCGTGCACACCACAGTCTGTGCCAAGCGCTGGAGGCAGAGTTCGGTCTCACCAAACGTCCGGCCGCCGCAGTCGAGTAGCTTCTTCTCAGCTCCGGAGCACTCAGCAGTCGCCAGCCACGGCGGCGACAGCGGCTTGGACGGTCTGATGGAATGCTCATCATCGAATCGGCCGACTGCAAATCCCATCTGCTTGCATGCCACATCCGCCACCCCCTGCACGGCAGAATTTGACGGGTGAAGTTACGTATACCATCCAGGGTCTTGCCCCAAACATATCGGCTGACCTGAAAAAGTAGAATTTCTCTATCGAAGCAGCACGATTGCGCAGTATTGCCGCATGCGGCATCGGTTGGTAGCAGCTTCTAGAGTGCCTGCCGCAGGGACAGCTGAAGCAGTTACTGATGCACGTCATCGATTCACCGCCTTCACGTGTGCATGAGTGCCTGGTCAAGTGTATGCAAACGTGGTCAGGTCAGCATTGACCGACATCAGCCGGGCTGCACACCCCAGTGAACGGCTCAAAGTAGTCGTCGCTGCCAAACTCAACATTGTACTCTGGCGCCTTGCTCGGGCACAGCGACCCCCACGCCCCAGCGTGAAACACCTCCAGAATTCCCACCACGGCGCTTCCCAACTCAACAGTCTCCACAAGCCGTACGTCGCCCTCACTCCCTGCACATAACGCATGCGAGTTTTTCACACACCGGGCGTACATGACTCAGCTATCGTCGGTGAGGCATCCAACTGACGGTCTAGGGACAGTACGTACGTGTGTGGGTGTGTTCATCAACACTGTGGCACCCACATATGTATATATTATATAACACTGGTGGCTTTTCAGCATGATAGATTCTGGATGAGGTGCAGCACGATAGATTCTGGCCATGGATAAGGTGCCTGTTGTGATGCATGCTACCCTCATGCTTCAGCGATCCCCCCTTGGCGATGCCAGGCTGTTGCATTGATCTCCGTGTAACACTTGTGGACCTCAAGAGCCTGCATTGCTGCTGCACGCAACTGTGAATTTCAGTGGATCCTCATATGTGTGAGCCACCTACATCCGGAACCAATGCTTGCGGGTGCCATATAGAGCCATGCACATCAGTGCTGGGCGGCGTGGCTGAATTCTTGGGGGATAAAGCCCCAACACCTGGTAATATCTCTTCTTCGATCTTCTGTGTCACAGCAACCCGGCAGCGTGGCACCACTGTATCTGCTACGCTGCATGTAGCAGTTCTGGGGCAGCTGGATGCATTTATGGATAAATCCGGATTTGTTGGGTCTAACTTTGACGACTAGGCCCTGGAAATTCAGCTCAGCCGACACATGGCCATGCTCTGTGTCTCTCGACACCGTTCTATGCATACGCGCTCCCTACGCTTCAGTACGGTCTTTGCTTGATGGTCACATGCCGATACGATACGATACATGCCGATGCAAGTGATCGCTCATGCACATGATACAAGGTGTTGAAGCCCCCGCACCCCTTTCTGTGTTTGCCATTGGATCGCTGACGCAAGCCAGCTCCAGAGGGTATCCAGCCTCCGCGAGATTGCAGTCCCGCACCACCTCCATCATCCCGTTCGGCCGCCTCAACGGCGGCTCATCTGCCCCGCAGTCCAGCAGCGACTCCTCTTTGCCAGTGCAGCCGACAAGCGTGAGAGTGACCACAGGCACGATGGTGGACGGTGTCTTGACACGCTGTGCGTGCGTGAATCGGTCCCGGCCTCGGGCAGGCATCACAGTGCCAGCCCCCAGCCCAAGCTGCCGGCAGACCACCTGGGCGTCCTTTGCGCCAAACCGTGTGGGGCACACGCGGCCCCACGAACCCTGGGTGAACACCTCCAGAGTCCCCACCTCCCAGTTGGCCAGCGTGGTGCTGTTTGCGAGCCGCACGTCCCCTTCCTCTGCACAGAACCTCTCCTTGTTTGATCCAGAATGTGATCAGAGCACACGTCAGCTCTACCGCTGCAGCGCTGCGGCTGCGGAAGCCACGCCTGTGGTGGCACACCGGGCACGGGTGTGTGATTGGAAGACGCTGGTGAGCTAATGCAGTGCACTGGGCTAGGGCTACCGGGTACGTTACGTGCGTACGTTACGCCCAAAAATGAGGGTGCAGAGGATTACGTGCGCCATATAACGCCTTTTTTTAACGCGCCCCATGGCCATTGTGCGACAGGAAGTGACAGGCCTGCCTAGGCAGTACGTAACACGAGAAATTGGATATGCTGTAAGACCCATTGTTGGCAGTGAGTTTTGCTACGTAGGAGTTCCGTGTCGATCATATGTTTGGCCCATGGGCGGTCGACTTCGGTGCGGTCGAGGCAACCGCAAGCGAAGCGAGCGCGAAAATTTTGTATCATTAATACGTTACGTTACGCCCGTAATTCAGAATAGGCCACGTAATTGGTAACCCTATACTGGGCAGCACCCGTGTCAGGAAACCGGGGTGTTGGAAATTCAGCATGACAAGGACTGTTGTATTCCTCATGTTTTCGAGAGTGGACTCCAGAATACTGGCTCGAGTGCGTACCACCATCATCCAGCGCTAGCTGCAGGCTTTGCAGTTTTCATTCAGCCAGTACAGGGACATGTAGCAGGGACTCATCGTGATGGCCGCACCTGCGCCGGGGGTCGTCACATCCTCGAGCGCCTCCGGCACCGAAAACTGCCGGCACGCCACTGTAAGCCGGAAAGGGTTGTCAGGGCAGCGCTTGTTTTCAAACATGTAGCCTCGCCCAACATCACAGTCCAGAATTCGCGTCTCTGGGCCCCTGCAAGATACTGTGTCAAGCCAGAATATCTCCTGGGCATCCACCTCGGCAGCCTCCTCCTCGTATTCGCGCTGAAAGTTGCCGTTATTGGGACTGACGACTGGCGACCTCGTGTCGACAATTGAGCCGTGCGCAAATCCGAGCTGCCGGCACACCACGTTCGCGGCGCCATAGTCGGGTCGCACATCCCGTACGTCAAGGCAGATGGCACCCCACTGTTCGGCAGCTTCATTGTAAACCTCGACAAAGCCCGTGTGTAGGGGGTCGCAGGGTGTTCCAAAGCCACCCCGGAGTCGAACAGCGCCATCGACGAGCCGGGGTTGGGTCTTGCAACCTGCAGTGCTTGCCACGACATCATTCCCTCACGTTCATCTGCCTGTGTCCTACCCCGCTGTCTCAGCGGTTCACGCGTACGAGACCGTTCAGCACCACACAAGGAATGGCCGGCATGGCGACCTGGGTCGTCCGGATGCTACCTCTCGTGACCAGGCATGCTTGTTCGGCCCGGGAAAAACACCTCCCAAAACCTCCCAAAAAGCTCCCACAAAAGGCATGGCCTGGAACGCCTAAACCCGCAATTTCCCGACCCCGGAGAGGCGTCGAAATCCGGGGAATATTGTTGTACATATCAGAATTCCTGACACGCCAAAGCATGAATCGAGGACATCGGGGTTGGCCCATTCATGAATGTACCCGTGGTGACAGTGGTGTCATGAGATGCGGTTTAGATTGGGGTGCCTACACATGTGGTGCAGAGCTGGGCAGTGGCATGACTGCCGCATGAAGCACAGCGTGCACCTATGTGCATGTTCACATATACACTAGACCATATCATATGATGAAACCACACGATGTATCCCACACGAGATGCATGCAAACGCCTTGGCTGCCACTCAGGCTGGGACGCAGTCCCCGCCCCCCCAGATCCGCTGACCCAGGAATCCTCGGAGAGACACACACCTGCTGCAGTATCGGCACACGCTAGGACTGTCCCGTCCGACTGGTTGGGGGTAGGTAGACCGCAGTCCCTTGTTGCCTGGGCATCTGTGTCGCATTCCAGCAGCGATGTCTCGTTTCCCTGACAATCCACCCTCGCCAGAGCCACGGGCAATGCAGCCAGCAGCACCTGCACACTCTCATGCCATCATCAGTATGCAGTACTACACATACGTGGTCAGTCAGTAACAGTTTAACCAGTACTACACATACGTGGTTAGTGTGCTTGTTCTGGTGTTTGCCTTGTGTGAGCTTGCGCATTCGCCTCTTGGCGATGCCAGGCTGCTGCGCTCATCTCCGTGTATCACATACATTGCAACGCGTCAGGATTCTGGATGAATCCATGTAATGGTCCATTGCATTCCTGCGCCACCTACGCACATTGTGGTACGGATCCAATGGTACAAGCCAGGTTAACAGGGTTGTGCCTCTGACGATCCGCATTTCACAGTGCCGCAATGCCCTCTGATGTTGGTCAATTGTGTTCCAGTAACAGGCGCACTGTATACCAGGAATCGCATGTATTCCAGGATTGGCCTGTATACCAGGATTGGCCATCCGAGTCCGAACCAGACATACCCGATCTCGGAAATACCCAAAGGTGCCCGAACCGGTAGGCCTGTATGAATAGTTGATCATTTGAAGACACAACCCCGCAATTCAGGCCTGATCAGGGTCTGCGCTAGGGTCCGCCCAACCCAGACATATGTATATGTATATATATACACAGGCTAGAGAGTACGAGCTGTCGCGCGCGTGACAGCCCAGCCATGCACATCTCAGATCATGTGCCTCGCACTGTCCTTACCCAGCGGCGACAAGGGAGCCACTGCGGAGCCACGGCACCTTCCACATCGCATCGTCTCACTGTTGCTACGAGCATACCGCCTGGTGACGTATGAGTGCAGTGTAGTTGCCTCGCTGCGGCACCCTGGAGCCATGCTGCCTCGCAATTCATGGTTCCATTAAATGCAGTGCTGATTCCGAATCAGTCATTCGTCCATGGCCAGCCCGTCGGGCGCAGCTCCACCGGCAGCATGCTCGGATTGACGCGCTGCCAGATACTGGGCTCAGCTCTGACATACACATGCATGCAGCTGAGAGCTGCGGCATCCCTGGCACCATAGCTACACTGGCCTCAGAGCTGCGGCAAAGAGCGTAAGGGCTGTAGCTTGGCCTAACTGTAGATGTACGCACCTGGATGTCCGGACCCGCAATCGAGCCCAGCGCACTAGCTGCGCGAGAGAACTTCAGCACTGTGCCGCCATCCCAACCCAGGGAGCGGCAGGCCACGGTCGCAGAGTCTGGCGTGAAGTACTGCATGTCACACACGTTGCTCCAGAATCCCCTGGTGAACACCTCCAGGCGGCCGTACTGAAAGCCCGGTCCAGACGCTCCGTCCATCAGCCGTGTGTCCTCCATGCCTGCAACCGGTGCACTGCAACCGTCACCGCACATATATACCGACATGCCACCCGTACTAGTATTGCCACCGTGGCCTTCAGGTTGCACTATGGGTATACCCATATATCCCATTCAATAAGTTATAGAACGCGGAATATTGAGAGTTCCGGCCAGTTCCAGGAGACGAGTGACTGAATTCTGGGGACCAGTCCCAAAATGTGACCTCGTGAGCACCTCATGACCTCATGATCACCATTCTGTTTGTCTCTGCAACCGGAGCGTGTTTCTCCAAGGCTGCCGGACAGGCGCTTTCTTGTTTTCCAGGAGTAAGATTTTGAGGGCCGGCGGCCAACACGTACCTGGGAGCTGCAGCTGCCACGCGTGCACTGGTCAAACACACGGAAAGGAGAAACTCTAACACGTATATCCCTGTCCGTCCCTACCGGTACGGGCTCTGTGGCCGATGCCCGTTTGGATTCGGCGTGATGCCCGATCACCTTAAAAGGACAAAATTAAAAAAATTCATCTGTTCTCGTAGCTATGCTGTAACAAGCACACCAGACATAGCGCATTCGCATATATATATAAAGCCTGGATCTAGGTAACAATCTTCGGGATGTGGCCTATCTCATTCCAGGGGGTCCACAGTCTGGCCGCCGTCTAAATTTGAACACTACGCTAGGGAGGTATCGAGGGCTAGTAGCAGACCTGCACCTGCTTTCATGCTGGTTGTATTGAAGCAGTGGATGCGAGCAGCCACTCCTGCGCGACACTGGTCCGTCGTTCTGCCCTTGATGTTGCCACAGTCGCTCAAGGTGGCCTCAGTTCCGTTACACTGCAGCTTCCACGTCCACAGCGGCCTGCGCAGGTCATCAAGCGATACAGCCTCCTCCTGCACCAAGGCACGTCGTATATATCATGATTAGCAATCGCGTCATCGCACGAGGTTTCTGCAATGAATGATCCTGACAAAACAAAACGCCTAGGACTCCGTCTGTGCATGTGCAGGTGCCCCGAGTGGCCCAGCCTTAAAACTTGGGAAAAATCGGTGGAGCAAGTACTGCCAGTGATAAGTGCTGTGAAACATGCATGCGGTAGTAGTTGGGTCCGCTTTATACCTAATTTATCTGCATGGGGAGGCTGAGGTCCTCAGCCTGAGGACACTAGAGTTTAAAGATCAGGGATCTGGTCCCGGAGCAACATACTATTACTAGTAGGCAGCCCAGCTCATGATCAGATGCATGCACCCACACATGGAATGGCCCTCGAGGTGAGATCTACAGTAATACCAGACTGAGGTACCTACGTTTGGCAACTTTACTTATGTAGCTGTAGAAGTTCTGACTGGCTGTGTTTGCGAGAAATCAAGCACTAGGTTGATGTGCGGGCGCGGGTAACTATCTCGTCAAGAACGCTTGGCCCAAGTAAATACATAAAATACGAATACATACAT
This sequence comes from Ulva armoricana, assembly GCA_032360965.1. Lineage (NCBI taxonomy): Eukaryota > Viridiplantae > Chlorophyta > Ulvophyceae > Ulvales > Ulvaceae > Ulva > Ulva armoricana. The sequence goes on from JAUMHO010055681.1 coordinate 23,913, forward strand.
TTTCTGAAGCAGGGAGGCACATGCGTCTAGTAGTTTTGAGCCAGGGGTGTACCCGGGAAGGACGTATGCAACGGATGAATGTGATGTTACTAGAAGTGTGTTCCGCCCCACCCACATGTGTTGCCCCCCCCCCCCCCCCATGTATGTGTGTTGTATGTGTACACAGTGTTGCGCATGTTTACCACGTTACTCGAGATTCGTCATTCGTCGCCCTAATTTGTTCACAGCTTGTGTGGTTTGTAAGGAGACCGCTGCAATCGAGCACAAGTCGCATGAGAGAGAAACTATGTTGACATTTAATTATAAGAGCTGTTCCGGAAGGGAGCTGTTGCCGTGGGATTATTTTCTTGTTATTGAGATGCTGGGATCTGAATGCTACCTATTTCATGAGTGCGGTACTTCCTGTCATACATCTCATACGATCTCAGCTAAGCTGAGCTAAACATGATCAATCGTCATGACACTTTCCCATCTAGTCAAGATGTGAAATGTCTACCACAACGCGACTACACCCGTGCCGCTCTTCGTTGTAACTGCATATACTGTAGTTGTAAAACGGGTCATCGAGTAATTATAATTACAGTTAAGCCAATGCTTGAATGTCACGCACCGGAGTGGGAGCAAGAACACCATCATCGAAGCCAAGGTCCCGGCAAAGAATCGCCGTAGTCCTTGGTCCGAAGGACTGGAAGCCGGCATCATCAAACCCAATGTCTGCATAGTCGCAGACATCGGCCCAACCGCCAGAGTTGAAGACCTGCAGGCGGCCAAACGCAGCCGATCCATCGTCAGAGGTGGCTCCGCCCGCCAGCCTGACCGTCCCGGCAGCTGCAGCAGCGCTGCCACCATAAGAATTTGGCCCTGAAGCATGCTGTTGAAAGTACACAAGAACATTCAAGCCAAAACGGGAAGTAACAAATGGCATCGTCCATTCTCAGAGCCGTTCAGAGCCACTTTGTGAATACAAAGTTTGCCTATTTCTCATATGCTGCGATTCTGGTGTGGGAAAGGATCTACTTCGGCTGTGAAGATCCAGCGTTTTCATTCGGTCCCTTCGCGAGGAGCTGTTCCAGGAAATTCATCGCTACCGCCCGTTACTGTGTCGGAAGTATACACTGGGGAAAGAGAACTTAGGCGTGAAGCCAAGCCCCAATGGGGTCCAGAGCGGAGGATTCCGGAATCGGCCACATTCGTTCCTGGGCTATATCTGCAGCTAGCTTCTGAGCATGGGCGCACGATACAGAACAGTGCCATTAGAAGTCCCGGGGGGTCCGCGGGCCTGCGGATCAGCGTCTGCCGATCGACTCGGAGCTCGTTGTCTTGGGCCCCACTGGGGTAGGCAACCCCGAAATATCGAGCCGAAACTTAAGAAAATTATTTAATACTACACCCTGACTTCCCAGCACTGCTGCGTAATTGCAATATGTGGCAGAGCACTGTGCATATATAGTATGCATGCACAGCAAAAATAGCAGAGCAGAACTTAGAGGCAGAATAATCTAAAACCGCGCCGAACCCCGGCGGGCATGTGCCACAGCGCCTCTACATGTCTTGTATCCGAATTGAACGCTCGCAATCAGACAGTACGTGGAGGGAGTGCCGGTGCCAGGCAGGTACGGCAGAAATGTCACCTTCTCCAGTCATGTTGCCACATGCGACGAATGCGTAGTTGGTGCTTGACGGTTCGCAATCAAGAATTCCCCGGAAGGAGTAGTCATCGGCGGGCTCCGTGTCGATTCCGCAGTCAACGAGGCGCTCCTCCTCGCCAGTGCACGCCAAGCCTTGCAACACAAACGGCGCAGCAATCGCCTGCGCATGCGCATTTCATGTCACAATCCCACTAATACTCGACACGCCGGCGGGTTTCTAGATGAATTTAAGTTGAAGCAGACATTGAACACCTCAAGAGCATCTCTCTACACTATGGCCCCGGCACGAGCAATAGGCGTACAATAGAAACCGGATGTTGAGTAAGAAAGATGGACGCTGGCCGAGGAGGACAGACTGCCACACATCAGATTGTGAACGGTGCATGTACGGCATTGTGTTTGCATGAAAAGCCTGTAACGCCGCCAGGTCGGCGGGGAAGGGGTGGCGTATGAGGTGACCATGGGCACGCCTGCAAGATGTCAGCTGCGGCATCCATGCTGTAGAAGTCGGTGATCGTGGGCAGCGCAGTGTGCAGCGCGAGGCCGCTGCGGAAGCCCATCTGACGACACGCGACGTCTGCCTCTGTCGTGTCAAACTTGTTGCTGCAAACTGCTCCGAAACCACCGTCTAGGAATACTTGGAGGGCCCCAGTTATAAAACCATTGGTTTCCGTGACATTGACCAATCTCAAAGTCCCTTCCCGCCCTGCGTCCAATGATGCCTTGTCACGCCCTCGTCAGGCCGTCATGGGCGCCAAGTGCGCACCAAGCCACAATAATCGGTGACCCTAATCACGGCTGCTAGAACCTGAGAAAGTTGTAACCATATGGTGCCATGCAGTTTGCCCTGGGCTGCATGACCCAAGGCTCGAGCGACATGCACACTCCAGCCAAACGCGAGCGCGGAGTATACGGGGAGCCACGCTAGCTGATTCTCTGCGAACGAGCTGAAGTGCCACATGTGCCATGTGTCTACCGAAGAGTACATGTAATCCCTGTACATCGCCTGAAAACACGTGCACAGGTTCGTGCTCACGGGACAAGTTGTAAATGTGGATACTTGCAACCGCACAGCTCGCCCGGTGGGCAAGCGCAATGGGATGCCAAAATCCATGTTTGCCAAAGTGGGAGCTTCCTGATAAGTAAGAACACAGGGATGAATTCGACACATACCAGTGGTAACAGCAGAGGTCCGCGGTGCTGGCTTAACTGTAGTTGGCTGTGGAGCCGGTGGCGACTGTGGAGGCTGATCAGAACTTGAAGACATGCGGGTTGGCCTCACGCTAGGACCTTCTGCTGCTGTATGCGTGCTATTAATGGCTGAAGGTCCGCCTGCAAGCGGCCCGTTCGGGGTGGATGCTGTCAGCACTGCCCGTGTCGGGGTAGGCGGAGGCCGAGGAGGCTTTGGTGACGCCTGCGCTCCAACGCTGGCTGCGTCGAACGTGATGAGGAGGCAGCAGCAGAGAAGGGATGACGTGACGCAGCGATGCACCTGCCACTTCCGCATGGTGCTGGATCGATCGGGAGATCTGCAGAGCACATAGGCATTCATTTGGGATCCAGTGGCGATTGATTGGGAAGCGATTTACGTCGTTTGGGCAAAGCGGCCACTTTCGGTGGTCCCTCTAGTAAACTTCGCGGAAACCGCCACTTTGCCCACTGGTACGTTCGCAATCGCCCTGTAGTGCTGTCCGGACTGGATCCAAGGTGGTATAATATGTTTAGCAGATGCCCTAACGTGTTGATTGTGAAAGCAGGCTTTGCGCTCTCTCAATGAAAGTGGTGAGAAGGGGAGTGCACATCAACCTGTACAGATTATGGGATGAACTGAATGATACCGTTCCACTCGGTTGTATGTACAAGCTGAAGGCTCTCCGACCAGCCGTGGCGGTCACTCTTCCTGTTTGACATGCGGTACAGAATGCAACCAAAAGGTCGTCCTAATGTTTACAAGCAGGCTGTACGCCACGCAGAGAGCTAGTTACGGTGTCCAGCTGCTGCCATGTTTGTGTCCATGTTTGTTGGGCATACAGTTGAGAAAGAGATCCCAAAGTGTTTGTGCAAGTGCATGGAGTAGTTACAAAAGAGTACAAGACAAGGGCAAACCCACGCAGTGGACCAAGTCATGGAATCAGACAACAGCAGCAAAGGCTCATCGCTAGCCACTTTCGCCTACACACAGAAGCTGCAACTGCAAAGCACACACACAGCGAGCGTGCTACAGTACCACTACAGTACACCACCTCACGTCGGCAACACAGGCACATCCAGTCCGGCGTCGTAGTGCCTGCCCTGTTCCCGAGAGATCACGAGGCCGAGTGCATGGAGTTGACTTGAAGATCGATCTGACTTGATGATATCACCAGACATGGGCTCCAGTAGGGAGATATGCTACTCCGCAGAGTCTGCAAGCGCTGTTGCCAATCTGCGCAGTTGCAACCATGGGGACCTGGAGACAAAATACATGACCATCACATGTACGTGTGAGCCCAGCAAGCCTTGAAAGTCAGTGTTCATGTTGTCTTGTCGATGAACAACGTGTCCACACTAAATTTCACATGCAAAAGCACGTGTGCATGAAGATGTTTTCAGCTACTTAGCTCAGTTCAGTTGACGCTCAGCTGAGCTGGCAACCAAGGTAAGCTTCCCCACCATGCGTGGGGGCACATGTGCATCCCCGCAGCCACCCCGCAACATCCACGTGCATTTTCTCACCTCGTTTTTGAACATACATGCACACCCCGCAGCCACACCGGTACCAGGCAACTTGATCGTGCCGTCATGCACATGTGGTCACGAACTTTCAGAGCTGCCGAACTTGGGGAATCACAGACACAGCCGAATTTTAATCACTTCTATGTGCAGGATGTAGCGGCTCCGCGCTTGCAATGCGCATAAAGAAAAACAGCAAGGGCTCATGCAATTTCAGGGCGTGGCGCGCTCAAGCCGTGGAACGCTGGCAAGCACAACCCATGGCCACGTGGATTTTTTTATGCGAACAGATACCTAAGCACACCAGTATCTGCATACAAATATGCACGCATGGATTATGCGCACACACGTGAGATCCGCCAGCAGTACGGCAAGTAGTCGCACCCGCGGCCGGCCGGGCCTTCGCGGGCCGTGCCTTCGCAGATTTCACGGTGGCTGTGCATGCCAACGAGCTGTCAATCCACGAGCATGAGAAACTAAAACCGGTGTATTCTTCTTGCACTAGTTCTCTTGCGCACACGCAGCGTGGACCAGATCTGCAGAGTGTTCGGGAACGTGAACTTCCCCTTGCAATTGACGTGTATATATATCACTCCAGAAGCTTTTGGAGATGTGAGCACTACCTAGCTATATCTCTGCCGTGTATATTTTCGCTGCTGGACACGCGATTCATACACGCAAGCGTTGAGTGCTATGGCCAGTGAATGCCGCGCGCGAGCGATATGTCGATGCGCAAATGCAGAAACTCGCATCCAGGCCGCTATCGCCATATGTAGTAGTAGCAGCGTTACAATTGCACAATATTGCAATTATTTGAGAGCGTCTGCAGTGGGATATCTAATCCCGCACGGGCCAAGAGGCGTAAGCGCTGCGACGCCACGCGATCAGACGCCACGAGTTTCAATGGCACCTTCCCATTTAGGAGGATAGTTTCATAAGCTTGCACGGATACGTACGAGCACGTGCATAGCTGCAGCATACGTGGAACAGGCCCAAGAAAAGTGTTTGGTTAGTACATGAAACCCGTCGGGGGGCATCACGATGTACACTGCAGCTGCATACACTAATATATAGTGTATATATTACATCGAAGAGAGGCATGCTCGATGTGTGTTCTTTGCAGTTGCAGCATCTGTGTGTGGGTGAGTTCGAAAGTGGTGTGTGAGTGAAAGTGGTGTGCGAGTGAAAGTGGCTAGCCCTGAGCATGAGCATGAGCTGCTGATTCCTGTTTCCTGTTTCCGGGAATTGGTCCATGGATCAGTGCCACCGTGGTGGCCATGGTTTGGCCATGGATTTGCCCGCTACTCTTTTATAACTACATCAGCGCATACCAATATGATGCATTGAAACTGCAACTGCAAGCTTAAGTGGTAAAGCACACACACACACACACACACACACACACAAAAAAGGACACATGGACCATGCTACAGTGACACTACAGCCCCCTCTCCTGGCTCTATTCGATCGCCACCCCAACTGCTGCCAGCACCCCCCTCCGTCCCCTTTCCCAATCTCCACGATCCCGGATTCTGACATGCCCGCCCTCACCAGCACCGGCGTTTGACCCCCTGTCAAACTTGCCCCGGTAAATTCTGTTCGCGGGCCCCCTGCAGCTGGGGAAGGGGGGGCCGCGCGCCGGCCTTCGCCGTCATGGGTGGGTGGCCCGTGACGTGCACACGTGCTTGTCTGGCAACGGTGGGGTGTGCAGGGCTCTGGGGCGAGCTGGATTCCACGGCCGGCTCTATGTGTGTCAGGGTGTTTGCAATCGTCAGTACTGGCAAACGTGTGATTTGCTGGTGCCGCGTTCGGGACATTGTGCGTTGTTCGGCGACTCGCCGGAGTGGCTTTACTGTTGTCTGGGTGTTTATGCAGGACGTCAGGGTCAGTGGGCGGTTATGGGTGTGACGTCTGTTTAGAATCATTCTATGATGTGTGGTTGCCAATGGCCCCCGGGGGAAGGGGGGGCCGCGCGCCGGCCTTTGCCGTCATGGGTTGGTGGCCCGTGACGCGCTTGTCTACCAACGGTGGGGAGGGGGTGCATGCATGGCTGTGAGGAGAGCTGGATTTCAGGGCCGGCTCTGTTTGTGTAAGGGCGTCTGTGGTTTGCAGGTGCCGCGTTCGGGGCATTGTGCG
>JAUMHO010056560.1:5918-29956 GCA_032360965.1 Ulva armoricana
AAAAGCATAAGCAACATAAGTTGCAGCAGATTGATTTACTGATACGTTAATCCCAATGTTAAATACAGATGTTGTTGGCGATGTATTATTCCAAAATACAACATTTGTATTTACTGCGTTTGTTAAATCTAAAAATAAAGCACCAGTATTTCCAACAGATTTATGATATACAGCCCAATCAACAACAACTGACCTTGATTTAACAATAATCATTGCTGGCGCAACACCCAAACCATGCCCTACGGTAGCATTAGCACCTGTACCTGTGTAAGTAACAATACTAAATCCTGCGGTTGGATTAGCACTTACTTGTGAAGTTATAGAGCCTGACGTATTTGTTACTGCTGCGCCGCCAGCTTTCCAACTCCATCCAACATAAGTAACAGTATTGTTATTAACGTTTGCGCTATCAGTAGCACCTGCGGCAACTGTAAAACCATTTGAAAGAGCCGCACTTACTGCACCATTAGCACCACTTGCGCCTTCAGCACCAGTTAAATTTGATGCCAATGTTTTTGTAGTGCCAAACCCACGAACAGAATCGTTTAACAAATGTGATACGCCAGCATTTCTTGCTTTTACCCATACAAAATCTGGCTGGAAATTTAATCCAGTAATGTTTCTAGGGTTTGATCCGTTACCTGTCCACAATGTAGTTGCAAATTGATTAGAACCATTATCAACTGCGCTATTAGGTAAATTAAATGAATTTAATGCTACAAATCCAGTAGGTGGCGTGTAAGTGAATGGGCGTTGACCAAAGTTTACATTACCAGCCCATGATGCCCCACCGCCAGCGTTTGATAACATTGGAAAGAATGTTCCTGACAAACCGCTAAATGCAGTACCTTGACTTGCATTGTTTTTATAAAACGTTAGCGTTCCAGCATCCATATCTAAAGCTACACCAATTACATCGTTGGTAGTATAAGACGCACCGTATGCGGTTCCTGTACTGTTAGTGTATTTATTACCGTTTGAACCCCAATACGCATATCCGTTTGCAGTTCTCCAATCAAATAAACCGCCATCCCTACCAATTCCAATCATGGTGTTTGTTGTAGCGGTAGTAGGTGTAACTTCCCAATAATATTTACCAGAACTAACACCAATAGAACCATAAGTAACATCCGTGGTTCCAGGGCTAGAAATTGTTAGATTTGCATTTGATAAAGTAGCTTGTGGACTAACTGTTCTAGCCAACGGATTTAATGTGGCAAAGTTAGATTGTGTTGCGCTAGTTAATGTTGGCACATCCGTCATGCTGTCATACGTTGCGCCAGCAGTTACGCTAATATTGTTTGGTGTCCAGTTGTTACCATTGCCGCTTGAATCTTTACCAATAGCCGCTGCTGTAGCTGCGCTGTTATCTTGGAAGTTAAGATAAAAACCATTAGTGCCATATGTGCCGGCATATCTAATTGGTTGCCATACTCCAGTTATAGTATTAAATTCACCAAATGATGTAGGTGTTAATGCTTGACCATCTATAAAATTTACTTCAGCTAAATAGCCGTCAAAATAATTATTATTTGCATTACCTCTATTACCTAAACCAAAAGTTCTTGAATCCGCTAATGGAGTAACTGAATTTTGCGCTGGATATGTAGCCGTTGAAAAAGCAGTTACTTGAATACCATTTACATAAATTTGCGCTCTGTTGGCTGCGGTTGCATTTGTAGTGTTAAGAACAAGAACAATATGATACCAAGCAGATGGATCACGAAATACTTGCGTTGTAATTAAATCAAGTTGTTGTGCGCTTGATCTAAAAGAATAAAATTCAAAAGTATTAGAAGCAGTAAATGTTAATTGAAAATCATAAGTAGAAGCATCGGTTGTACCAAAAATTGTACTAGCAGAACCTAAAGAACCTCTTTTAACCCATGCTGAAAATGTAACTGTAGTTCCGCTTGAAGCTAATGTTCTGTTAAAGTAAGCAGAAGCACTAGACCGTAGTCTTACACTACGCTGAAATAAATTTCCTAGTGCGCTACTAATACCAAAAAACATTTGTTGTATGGTCATGTCAACCCTGCGCCAGAAATAACAGCAACACTTGAACTAATAAATATAATTGTTGCAATGCCGTATAAACCTAATGTTCTATTTCCAGTTGTTGATGATGATTGACCAGCCCATTGCAATGTAAGGCTTGCACCTTGCGTAATTGTTTGGCTTGATCCTGAATTGTTGTAAATAGTAACAATGTTGCCGGCACTCATAACTGCATTTGGCACCGTTACGCCACCAGTTGTAATTGATATAGATTTACCGGCATCACTAGCAACCAATACATAGGCACCAGTTTGCGAATTAATAGTTGAACCAGTTGCGTTAAACGTTACTGCCGCCGATCCATTAAACGTTGCCGTTGCAGTTAAACCTGTACCAGCCGTTAACGCATTGGCTACTGCGCCAGCGGTTAAACTTGATGCCGTACCAGTTAAGCTTGTACCCGCACCGCTAAATACAGTTGCAGATAATGTGCCAGTTGATGGAACAAAGCTAAATTTGGTTGATGATGTTTCTAATGCTTGATTGCCGCTAGTGCTGTTAGCCCATACTGGATAAACAGTAGTAGCAGTTGTAGTGTCATCAGTAATTCCAACGTTTGCTGCATTTGTTGCGTTTGTTGCGGTTGCTGCTGCACTAACCGTTAATGACGCTGGATTAACCCATGATGGTGCTGATGCGCCATTTGATTGAATTAAATAACCAGCAGTACCAGTTGATCCAGCCAATGAAATAGTGTTATTTACTCTAAAATCAGTAAATGTTCCGGCCAAAGGTGTTGTTCCACCAATTGCCACGTTATTCATTGTTGATGCAGTAGCCGGATTAATTGTTACGGTTCCGGTGCCAGTTGGGGCTATGCTAACCGCAGCATTAGCAGGATTTATGTTAATTGCTACGTCAACTGTTACGTTGTTACCACCGCCACCACCCCATTGAAGTTGGGATGTGCCGCTTGCATTTCTTAATGCACCGCCACCTGAATTTGCAGCATCAAAATATGATCCAACAAAACTAGATGTTGCTGTAATAGTTGTGCCACGAATTGTATTAGCAGTTGTGCCGCCAATTGCCGGTGGGCTAGATAAATCTAATGTACCGCCAAGTGTGATCGTGCCAGTAGTAGTTATTGGACCACCAGTTAAAGTAATCCCACTTACCGTTCCAGCAGTAGCAATTGAAGTAACTGTACCTACCTGGTTATCAATCCAAGCCGGTAAACCTGCTGCCAATGCAAGTATCTGGCCATCAGTACCTTTGGCAAGCATTGCCGTTGTATTAGCAGCAGTTTGGTAAGGTATTGAACCTGATGCCCCGCCAGCTAAGCTTGCAGCATATCCAGTAGTGTTTTGGTTAAATGTCGGCCAAGTAAATACGCCTGTGCTGAAGTCACCGCTTGCTGGCGTACCCAATGCCGGTGTCACTAACGTTGGGCTAGTTGCAAATACTAATGCGCCTGATCCAGTTTCATCACTAACTATAGCCGCTAAATTAGCAGAAGTTGGTGTGGCCAAGAATGTGGCAACGCCAGTTCCTAATCCAGTTACGCTACCAATTGCCGGCGTAATAGTTGTATTGGTTACTGAAGTAATTTGGCCTTGTGCATTTACCGCAAATACTGGTGTTGCAGTTGCAGAACCATAAGTAGAAGCAGCAACGCCGGTGTTTGTAATGCTAAATACTGAACCAGTTAACGTTAAGCCAGTACCAGCGGAATATGTCGCTGATGTAGTAAATTGTGACCAATTAAGCGCAGTTACGCCTAATGTACCGCCTGGTGTTGCTGTACAAAACCATGCGCCACCAGCTTGGGTGCCATATTCAATAAAGCTAATTGCAGATACAAATTCATCCCAAACATTTGCATCTAATGAACGTGTCCAGGCACCAGCAGCAGCTAAATAAATACCATTTTCAGCAGCATTACCTTGATTTTTAACCAATACACGATCACCAGCCAATGTTGTATAGCTGTCAATTGTCTGCAAACCAGATAACGTAATTGCCGTTAATGTTGCAACTGCACACGGTTGTTTCCAACTAATGCCGGCTACATAAGATTGCAACGCCAACAAGTTAACAATGTCAGTTGCGCCAGTTGGTTGCGTTGAAATTGTGCCGGTACTTGTTGAAAGTGTAGTAAATGCACCAGTTGACGGTGTTGTTGCGCCGATAGTGGTTGAATCAATAATGCTGTTCGTAATGTCTAAGCCAGATTGATCAGGATTAATTGATGCCGTAAATGGCAAACCCTGGCCAATAAACGTTACAAAATTATTGTTTACATCAAAATATGCCTGAACCGGCAATAAATTCTGTACCGCCGAATTGGATGGGCTTGTCATAAAACTTCCTATCTATTGTGCATCTACGGGCGTAACGTATAACGTTGATGAACCGCTTGGCGTAATTGCTGAAACGTAATAAGGGACATTTGGTACCGCTATGATTACAGCGGTATTTTCATTAATTGTGTAATCGCCTGGCGTTCCTGCTGCTGGATGAACTGCATCCCTAGCAATAGTAGAAAAAGTAACAGAAACAGCGGATGCACCTGTATTGGAAAATTCTGCCCAATTTATTTGGTCATTGCTGTTTGTGCTAATTAATACTGGTGTGGAAGCAGTTGTAGAAGCCGCAATAACTGTGGTCTTACCAACTGGGCGTATTCCAATTGAAGTAGTCATGAATTTTCCTTGGTTGCAGGATAGTTGATTATAAGCTTAAAAATGAAAAAAACCACCCTTTGTGGGGGTGGCTTTCCTCACTTACAGCATGATTTTAGTAATTGCTAAAGTCGTAGCCGTAAACATAAACATCAGCAGTAGCAGCCGCACCTTGTGCAGTAGTTACACGGAAGTAAATGTTTTGTGTTGATTGCAATGCGGTTGACGCTACAGTCAGTTGGTTAACAACGGTTGAACCAGTATTGCCTGACAAAGCAGTTGCAGCAGCAACAATAGCCGTACCTTGTGCGTTTGCTGCTGGATAAACTGCTGCTACAGCAGTAGTCAAGCTTGTTGACGCATTAGTTACGATTACGTTGGTTACTGAAAAATTGCCTGTGTTTTGAACTGGAATTGCGTTATCGCCAACTGCGTTAACGTTAACACCTGTTAATACACCGATCAAACGAATAGCTTGGTTGCTGGCTAGGTTTGTTGGGTGAATGGTTTGGGTACTTGCTGGACCTGGATTTGACATGATTTATTCCTTAAATTATTGATTAAAAATGGGCGGCGTGAACCGCCCTATTTTATTACGATGCAATACGGCAAGCCAATTCAGGATACAGCGGTGCCCAGCCGTATAGAACGTCAAGTCTTGTCGGAATAGAATCGTTGTTAATCGTGTATTGGCGAACAACACGGATCGACAAGCCCAATTCTTTATCGCTTGCACGGCCAGCAAAATGTACGCCTTCTGGTAATTCCAAATCAGCGCAAGCCATTGTGAAAGCATTTTTGTGCATCAAAATGTTTTGTGGTGAAGTTACGCCGGTGTTGTTGAATGGAGTAACAGTTTGTGAACCAGTTGTGGTTACGCTAACGTTTTGGAATTGGCCAGCAGTAATAACGGCTGGAACAACGGTAACAGTAGCAGTACCGCCAGAAGCGATTGAAGTTGTAGATTGAACTACAAAGTTACGTAGCTTGCCGTAAGACTGACGATTTTGTGGGTTAACTGCATAAACACCAGCGATGGTGAATGTATCGCCTTGGTTTAATGTAGCAGCAGCAGTTGCAGCACCAATAGTGATGTTGCTTGAATATGCCCAGCCGCTTGACAAGAAGCCAGTAGCGGTGGTTACGTTACAAGACAATACTGAAGTTGCATAAGAACCAAAAGTTTGTGACACAACGTTCTGATCCATGTACCAGTTCATGCCGCCAGAATCACGCCCCATCAAGCCCTTTGTGTACTGCTCGCTGATGGTGGTTTGTGGGTTGAACAAGCCTTTTAAGTTATCAACAATAGATGCCGATGTAAATGGCTCAACGATTACTGAACGGCGGCCATCACGTGGTGCGCCTTCAGAATCTAGGTAAGCAGCAGCGGTTAGATATGTAATCAAACCAGTTGGTGCAGTACCAGCGGTGCCAACGATGTTAGCGGTGTTATTTTTAGCAACAATCAGACCATCACGATCCATTTTGTTAGCGATAGCAGCAATACCAGGCTTCAGTACACGGTCGCTAAACATATCTAGGCTTAACGCCAAATCTTGAGTAGTGAATTGGGTGTCAACGTGGAACTGTGTTGACAATGTTACTGGTACGCTAGTTTCGTTAAAATCTTCAACTTGCAAAGCCGGACCTGTAACGCCTATGAACCTACCTGGTCGTCTTACATTTACTGTGCTACCAATTTTTGCGCCAACTACAGCGAATTGGTCATCATAGTTACGGTCAACTTGGCCGGTAAAAGTTAATTCATTTTCCAAGACCATCAAAGCTTCGTTTGTGATCTTGCTAATAGTTAGTAAATTATTACTCATGATAATTCCTTAAAAATTAAATTAGGTTTAACCTCATCGAATCTTGCCAGCAAGCCTAGCGGCTCTGTATTGTTGGAATGATAGTTTTTCACCATCAATTGCAACATCAGAAACACCACCAGTTGATCTTAATGGCCGAATCGGTTCGGGTGCATTAGATTTAGCCGCTACAGATTTCTTTTCCGCTTTAGCTGGGGCTTCAGTCTTTTCAAACTTAGCTTCCAACTTCCCAATTAGTTTCAATGCGCTTGGTATTGACATGGTTGTTAGCTTTTCGGCCAACTCATCATCACTTGCCAGTTCATATAGGATTCTTGGTCCTACATCACTTTCAATAATTGCATCACGTACTGCATCACCTACTGCCACCGTACTAGATGCCACCATTTCTTCGTAATCAGGTAATTCGGCTTTGGTTACTTCAAGCTTTTGTTGCCAGGTTTGAATAACCTTTTGTTTCTGCGTTTCAGCTTCCCTTTGCCGCACTTCCATTTCACGTTTTACCAACGCTTGTTCCGCTGACCATTCGGCTAATGCTTCCGCATATTCGAAAGCATCCCTAAATTCGTCAGGTGACGGTTTTTGATTGCTTGCCGGTACCGATTGTGGTTGTGGTGCCGGATTACTTTCAATTGCCGCCAAACGCCTTTCCAATTCTTCTGCCCTAGCTTCCGCTTCTTTACGGGCTTTGGTCAGTTCGGAAAAACGCTTTTCTAACTTTGGGTTTTGCTTCTTTTCTTCTGTATCGGTTGCTTCATCTTTAGCTAATTTCGGTTCACTCTGTCCTTCTTCTGCCGCTGGCTCTGAACTGGATTTTTCATCTACAGTATCAGCCACAGTTGGGCTTGGTTCGGAAGCTAAACCTAATTTATTAGCATTAAAATCCGCTAAATTTTCACTTGTTACTACTGTTCCAGCCTGTTTAGGCTCGGCTACTACTTGTGCTGCTTGTGTTTCTGACATGGTTTTTATCCCAAGAATTAACCCAATGTTGCCGCATTGGTACGGTTTTTAACATCTTAATACTAATTTTTCTATTGTGCAAATATTAAAGAGTTCCAGCTTTACGCCTTTTTTCGTCACCCTTTTTCATAAATTCTGCGTGTTTTTTAGAATCGTTACCTAATCTTTCTTTTATATAGGCTTTTCTTTCTAATTTTTCGTGTTTAGAAGATTCTTTTTTATGATGCCTTGCTTGTTCCAAATGTTTTTCTATGTTTTCTGGTGGATGGGCAAAAATAGACGCTCGTTGATGTGCTAACTGCGCTGAAAAATGACTTGCCCGATCTTTTGCTTCCGCAGATGCTTTTTCTGCTTCTGTTCTATCTTGTTCATAAGCCCGTTTTACAGCTGGGCTTAATTTAGATTCATCATATTCCGCTTTGTTTTCGGAAGTTACAATTTCCCTTGCCATAATTTTCACCTTAAGTAAATTTTAGTTGATCCAACATTATTGCATTGGCTGGCCTTCTTGCGGCATTTGTTCCTGCTGCATTTGTTGTTGTTGCTGCATTTGTTGTTGTTGCATTTGCTGCACTTGTTCTGGTGTTGGCGGCATCATTATTTGCATATTATCTTCAATAGCTTGTGCTGCACGATCCATACGTTCATTTTGATCCGTGTTTCTTGCCCGTATTTCAGCTTCTAATCTTGCCGTATCCATGTGGCCAAGAATCAACTTCATCAGCGAATCAATTTCAGTCTTGTTCTGGCTAGTAATCGAACGGGTGTTTTGATCATGCAATTTAACTTCTGCTGCCAATACTGCACGGCGATCTTCACCAGTTTGACGTACTTGTTCAACATCTTGACGATTCTTGATCATCATTTGTAACTGCTGGATTTGCTGCGCCATTTGCTGCATTTGCTGCTGGCTTGCAGCCAATTGCATTTGTACTTGTGGCGGTATCGGCGATTTTTCATCAATCTGCGCCAATGGATTAACTGAAGCTAAACGATCTGCAATGATTTCTGCGCCTGGGAAGTCCATGTTGCGGAATATCAAATCACCAGCTTGTTGCATTAAGCCAGGATCAGCAGCCAACAATGTCATCATTGAATCAGCAGCTTCTTGGCGTTTGGTGTTGTAGCCTGGTCCTGTGTCCATCACGATGTCGTATTCACCTACCGTTACGTCATTCAGCAATATTTCTATGCCGTTTTCATCTTTTTGGCCAGTTCTTTGGTTAACAGTAACTAATTCAGGTTTGCCATCGTCACCAACAATACGCATTACACGTTCAGCATTGTAGATTTTAGGTATCAAATCCAATATCTGGCGGCCACAATACGCAATTGAACGTGTCAAATTGTCGTAATAGTGGAAGTTTGTCATATCCACTTGGCCTTGCTGACCTTGCAAAGCTTTGCCGCTTATGTTGCCATGCGGTAATTGGCTAGGATCAAATATACCTACTACAGCCTGTAAATCAGCAGTAATTGATTGTGCTGCGGCCATGATTGCAGCCGGTGGTTGTTCCGGTGCCTGGCGAATTGGTGGTGGTGCCGGCTGGCCATTAATGTCCGTTTGCTTGTAACGCAAATAAGCATAGGAAGTATTGTTAGCATTTGCCCATTCTGTTTCGTGGCCTTCATCCTGACCTTCAGCCATGATCCATTTAGCCCGTGGCGCAAGTGCTACGGATTCCGTCATTGATGTTTGCCAGAAGTTGTACATCCGCTGTGCATCTTTAGCCATACGAACCAGGCCAAATTTCTTGCGCTTGTTGTCCACAATACATTGCTGGCCATACACCGGAATAATTGGGATGTATTTACCAGCCCAAGTGCCTTCTTCTAGTACTTCCATTGCGGTAACTTTGCACCACTTAATCGCCTTCTTCAACGTTTTGCGGCGGCTAACTTCGTAAATGCCGGCCATATCCATTACATCAGCATCAGGCAATTCATCTTCATAAGAAGTTGTGCCATCAGATAGCAGCACCAAGTGTGTTGGCACCAATTCTGTGTAAAAGTATTCAGCAATGCGTATATCGTGTTTTGTTACCCATTCTATATTTGCATCACCCGTACCACGGGCTACAAAACTGCCGCCATCATCACGGCCTGGGTACATTTTCCTGAAGTTTTCTTTGGATAACACAACTGTTACCAAACACTTTTCAGCATCCGATCCATCAGGTGCCGTGGAATTAGGATCAAAGTAAACGGTAAATGGGTTTTCAATTGGCTTGATGTAGATTTCCTGATCAAACGAATCGGGGCGCACATAATCTGTAGTTACACGGAAATAGCCCCAGCCCATACGTACAGCAAAATCAAACGCTGTGTCATAAGCATGATCAGCATTGGAATTAACTTCAACGTGGCGGCAAATACCTGTGACCAATTCAGCCAGTTTTGCATCAGTTTGGTTGTTCATGCCCTGCGCTTTAATGCGTGGGCGTTGCTGGCGTTGCTGGTTGGTTATCTGGCGGCAATAGGCATCTAGCTTATTGATTGTTAAACATGGCCTAGCTTCTAAGTTACGGCTGTTTTGAATTTCTACCGGCCATTGATCACCAGCAGCAAATTTAACGTCATCTAAAGCTTCAGCACGGTTAGTCGTGTCGGATTCAGCGGCTTGTCTTAGGAAGTCGATTGCATCCGAAATTCTAGTATCGTTGTCGTTGCCGTTGTCGTAATTAACTTCTTCGTAATATGTGTCAGCCATTTTTATCCCATCCAGCTTGCCGGTGCCCGTTGATTTGCCCGTTGTGGTGCGGCTTTTCTAGGCTCATTAATCATTAAACCAATATATCGGAAAGCATCAGCCCCGTGCGAATATTCATCATGTAGCGGCTTGGGGCTAAACACTTTAGATTCGGGGTCAACATCATACCGATAATGTCGCAAACATTGTAGCCCTTCTTCGGTATTTTGCCTATCAAAGTAGCATCTATTGAATATCGTTCTGGCCGCATTAATACTATCTGCAACCGGCACCCGATCCAATACCTGCACCTTATATCCGCTTGCCCGTACTATTTCTTCAATGGATTTGCCGGTGCCTAATGATTTAGCTTTGGCATCATGCGGCAACCATATCGTGTCGTACAGATACCCAAAGGATTGCAGCTTGGCCATGTAATAACTCATGGTTTGCTGGCTATCCTCAAAGTAGCGCAATAGCCTGGTTTCCTGCCCCACGAATTGCAATATCCAACAAGCAGTTTGGTCTGCCCATCCTAAGTCGAATACAGCATGAACTGGCTTGGTAGCATCGTAAGGAACATTGCATATGCGGCCTTCCAACTCGGCCATAGTCAATTCTTTAGCGAATATAGCCCCATCTACCGTTTGGCGTGGAATACCTTCCCAAACGTTGTTGTACGCTTCCAAATCACGGGCTTGCAATGACCTGCGTTCTAAATCCAATACTTCAGGGAACCACGGGTTATCGTTCCAGTTGATCTTTTGGACTACTGCATTTTCTGGTGGATTCAGCACGAACCGCTTCCAGGTTTCATCAGTCGGCAATTCAGGATTAAAGCTAATCCATATTTCAGAATCGGCTTTACGGATGGTTGGCACCAATACATTCCAGCTATTTGGGCTAACTGATTGCGCTTCCTCTACCCAACAAATATCAATACCTTCAATGGATTTGACGTTGTTGGTGTTGTTCTTAACGCCCACAAATATGAATTCCGTGCCGTTTATGCCACGTATTGTGGTTTGGGTGATTTCGTAATGGGCTTCTAGGCCAAGATTATAGATTTGGTCAGATAGCAGCTTGTGAACCGAATCCTTAATACTGGTTTGGAATTCACGGGCGCACAATACACGGATGGTTTGTTCGCAGCCTTTAAGCAGTAGCGCACGGGCTATGTTCCATGATTTGGAACCGCCACGGCCACCGTAAAGAATTCTGTAACGTGATTTTTCAGGTACGAATAAGCATTTAAGTTTGGCTGGGAACCTAACCTTGGCCTTAATTTCCTGAATCGTTGACATTGCTTGGTTCTTCAAACGTTAATACAAATCCCGTCTTTAGCTGCATCCCGTCTGGACCACTAATTTCTTGTTTAACTCGATCTGAATAGTTCTTTGGGAACCTAGCCGCCATTGATCTTGACCATAAGCCGGTGTTGATTCTTTCACCATCCTTGTGTTCAATCAAGTTGGCTTGGGCTTGATCTTCCCACCAAGTTTGTGCATACCCGTGGGCATCTTCCAAGGAAGTCCGAAATTCTTCGTGTTCTTCACGCCAACGCTTAAATGAAGTGATGCCAACACCTAGCATTGATGCCATTTGTTCGAAAGATTTGCCCAACTTACCTAGTTCAATTACCTTTTCGCAAAAGGCTGGATCGTACTTAGATGGGCGGCCTACGGGGTTTGTCATTATGCAGCTTCTTTATCTTCACTAGCTTTTTTGACAATAGTAATATCTTCTGGATTTACCTTTGGCTGCTGCGCCAGGAATTGCTGATTAGCTGATTCCAATAATCTATTGTGCAATTGTTCTACTACTTCCATTGGAAGCTTCTTTAGGCCAGACAATACTACTTGTGCTTCTTGGATGGTTAAATCGCCGAAATTAATAATCATTTCTTTCCCTTCGTTGTTGATTTTTTTGCAGCTTCACGTTTTTCAGAATATGCGATTGCTACGGCTTGCTTGACCGGCTTACCGGCTTTTACTTCTGCCTTTATATTTTCCTTAAAGGCTTTGTCACTAGTTGATTTCTTTAGTGGCATTTGTTTTTCCTTACGGGTTTTAATGGTTGAAAATGATCTTTTTGGTTTTGCCCGTTTAACTTGGGGCATAGGCCTGATAATTTCAATAAGTTCTGGTTCTGGCTGTTTGTGCGGCTCGAAAAAATGCAAAGCCCACTTAATTAATCGTTTTATCATCATGTTGTCCTGTAACAAAACAAACGTCTTGCCAAGACATTATCAGATAACGTTCGCCATTAGTAAAGTATTCTTGATATTTTAGGTATTCGGCGTTTGGATCGTCACTCATGGTGCCAAATCTTACGTGTTCGCCTACTTGTACTGGCATGGGTTCACGGCGGTTGCCGATCTTTTTACCTAGTCCTACTGCTACCACGGTTCCCATATTGTCATGTTCTTTGTTAGATACATGAATAACTGAACTTAAAACACGAACATCCGGCTTGACAACTATTTTGTCAGCCAGCGGTTTAAGTATAAAATCGGCATCAGCCATTGCAAGTTCTCCGTTTACTTGTAGTGGTTAGAAAGCCCCTAGTACCCTTCACGGCTAGGGGTTTTCGTTTATTACTGATTATTAGTCACATTACTTGTAATCAGAACGTGTGTGCGTATAGCAAACACCTTGTGTACGGCCTGTGTTGAATTGGCTATCTTTGCCAACCATATCTTCTTTGCCCATAGCAACGCCGCCTACTAGCTTGCCTTTGCGCTCGCCGGAAGTGTCAGCAGAAGTTGCGCCTTTAGGTGCAGTTGCGCCAGTTGTTGAAGGTACGCCCTTCATTGAATCCATTTTGCCCATGTTAAGTTCTCCTGTGTGATGGGTGTTACAAACTACATTTTCCGTTATTTTACTACCTTGTCAATACTAATCGAATGGATCATAGCCGAATTCATGCAATGAATCAGCATTAGTAAACAAATGTCTAGCCGGTACCCGTTTTTCTAAAATATGGTGGCTATCAAATTCCCGTAACCCGTGATTGTGTGCGTAATCCAATGTTGGCGTTACCCAATCACCTTTATTTATGTCTGAATCCTTAAATTCACTTGGTACGGCACGATAAATAGTTATTTCATGGTCAGGATTACCACGGGCTTCACGCAATAGATTTAATACTTCCCGATCCATTTTGCTTGAATTACCACCTGAACCGTAATAATGATGCCCCAATTCACCATATACATCTTCAGGATACAAGTGATCTAATTGATGGGCTGGCGCATGAAAATTATCTTCGTCTTTGCCTGGGGCTTTGTGGTGGCCACGATAATCTATGCTTTCGGATGGTTGATTAATAGTTTTAGGATAATTACTAGGTAATACCTTATCTTCAGGGCGAATATCTAGCCCATATTTACCTTTGCCGGTGCCTGTGTATTCATAAGGAAAATGCTTTAAAAGTTCTTCCGGTGGCAAATTCATTCTAGCCTGAACTAATCTAGCTTCAGCTTCACCGGCATTATTCATGTAATCACGAATACCTAATTTTTCTGGCTCTAAAATTCTTAAATATTCTTCATTTAATGGTTGCCTTTTTGCCATTAATTGATGATATTTTTCTGTATCGCCAGCCTTTGTAGCTTCACTCATTTGGGCATTGATGCCACGAATTTGTTCAATTATTTCATTTTGTCTATCGTAATATTTTTTAATTTCTTGCCGTGAATTTGCGCCATGATTCCAGCCTTCATAATTCTGAATATCATGTGTTATTTCATGCAACAAAGTAGATTTTGCTTCTTCTGGAGTTAAATCTTCTGCAATACTAATTTTATTCTTGTCAGGATAATAAGCACCTTTAGCATTGCTACTACTGCCATGCGTTACCACTTCAATATCACGCAAATGCGGGTAGGCATCATATAAATCTTGGTGTTCTAAAACATCTTTTAGTTTTACCGTGCTACCAGATTTAGAAGCTTTATGTAATTCACCAAAATTAGCGTGGCCGCTATCTTTCATTTTGGCAAATTGATCACTTAATTCATCACGCCAATGGCCATCTAAACCACGTACTAAACCAGTAGCTTCACGGATTTCTTTAGCACTTGATTTATTTTTTTCCATTTTAAGCGCAGCTTTTTCCATTGTCGGCTTCCAAAGCTTTGATCCTTCGCCGATCATGCTTAAACCAACTGGCATATTTTTGGTTGCCTGAATTCCTTTAACTATTTCGCCTGGCCCA
Source organism: Ulva armoricana (assembly GCA_032360965.1). Taxonomy (NCBI): domain Eukaryota; kingdom Viridiplantae; phylum Chlorophyta; class Ulvophyceae; order Ulvales; family Ulvaceae; genus Ulva; species Ulva armoricana. The sequence goes on from JAUMHO010056560.1 coordinate 20,303, forward strand.
ATAAATGGCGCAACTACGTGCTGCCCTAGCTTTAATGGAACGGATTGTTCATATCCAAGCCTGTTTTGCAGTTCTTCCGATGTTGGAAAATAGCGTTCACCCAAAATATCATCAGGATTTACGTATTGGCCGGCACGGTTACGGCCTTTTGATGTTAGTGATCTAACTGCTTCGCTTATATCGCCTGGCATACCAGCAACGCCGGTAAATGTACCTCTAGCAGCATCCCGTAGCGTAAGGCCAAGACCTTCTGTTGCTACTGGAATAATATCGTTTGTATTTTTGACAATTTGGCCGGCACGATTACGTGTAGGAACATTTTTAGGATTAATAGAATCCAAAATGTCCATCAAAAAGTGTTTTGTAGTGTTATGGTCGGCCATAGCTGATTTTAAATTACTTCTATCATTACATCAACGCCGCCGCCCTTACGTTGTTCTTTGCGCTCAATAGTCAAAATGTCAATCTGGCCATCATTATCGTAAACGCCGGCATCTTCTAAACCGTCTAAAACAGCCTTCAGTCGATTATCCAAATCAGTTACCACCTTTGATCGTGGATACAAATATAACGTCACATTAAGCCGCTGTTCGCCAAATTTAGGTATGTTCTGTGCTATTACACATTCCGATACGGTACTTTTAAATTCACGGCCAGCTTTGCTTAATACCGTATTGCCCCTAAAGTTGCGCCAATAGGTATTTACGCTGGGCGGGTACGGAAGCTTAATTATCGTCATTTAATAATTGGTTTGTTTTTTCAAGCAAATCTTCTTCTGAAAATCCCCAAAATCTTTCAAATCCTTTATGGCCAAGTCCGTGAATACTGGTACGTGAATCAAGTCGGTGGTGCCAAGCGCACAATGGGATTGTTGGTGCAAGTGATCGTTTGCCACCGTATCGCCTAATGTGATGGATTTCTGTGGGTGAATCTTCAATGTTTCGAACATCAATCTGTCGGCATAAAATGCAGCCCAATCTGGCCAACTTAGCATAATGTTCTTTTTCCGCTTTGGTCATTCTATGCCGTTATAAATTCATCAATCAAATCTGATTGTGGCACAAAATAAGCAGCCCTTCCTTTACCAGTTGGATCAGACCAATACTTTGGTTGTTTAGCATCTTTGGCAAACATATACCCACGAATCACATAATTGCCAAGTATTCCAGTTACCAAGTAATAACGCTTTTCGTCTTTGTCCGTTGGGTGAACAATCAAACTGCCATGATCTAGCGGCGTTTGGCGCACTTCATATGGTCCAACATCATCCGAACCATAAGTGCCTTTGCCCCAAAATATTCCAAAATGCTTGGCAATTACTATTTCACCCATTGCGCCTTCAATACCCATTTGCCAGGTTTCAGTATCTTTGGCACCGTATCTGTGCCGCTTACCATCCCGTTTGCATTGCAATATTCTTAGCGTGGCTTGCTGAACCGCCATCATCATTTCATCTTCTGTAAGATTAATTCTTATAGGCATCACGCAAACCTTTGGCAAAATCTTCCAGCCGTTGTGACATATCTGTAATGTCTAACGATATTTCATAAGCCCTAGCATATTCACCCTGCATGGTGGCTTCATAAAATTCTTTGCATAATCTGTGCAACGTTAGAAATGGTCCTGAATAGTTATCCATGTTTTTGATCCCTTTGCCGGCCACGGCTTTTATAAATACTTTCTGATTTGTGTTCAGCGCATTGCTTGCAACGCCAGCCCCTAAATCTTGATTGCTTTTGTACGCCACCAAGTAATGGTTTGTGCTGCTGGCAAGTTGTGCAAAATTTAGTGTCCATTGTTTTCTTTATCCTGGGCTAGTCTGGCACGTATTGCCGCACTAACTATTTCAGCTTCTTTAATACCTAAATCTTCCATTACTTCTAATGCTTGTTGTAACAGTTCTTCATCAGCCATAGTTTTCGCTATTTTGTTATTTATTGTGTCAAAACCAATAGAATCTAAAAAGTATTCCAAATCAGTTTCATCAAAAGTATATTCATCACCTTTTGTACTATATGCAACCATACTTGCGTAATCTTTAGCTTTTTGTAAATAGTCCATTATTTTTTCCTTGCTTCCATCATTGCGTCTGCAATTAAATAACAAAATTCAGCATCCTTATTTAATGATTGTTTTGTTTCTTCATCACCATAATAAAAATTCCATCCCATTTGTTGCATAGCTTTAGCTGCAAAGTAATCACGTAAGTCCATGCCTCGATGTTCTTCTTTTGGTATGTAATCCAAAAATACATTTGGAAATGCTTTCATTTTCCGCACACCTTTCTTCTAGCTTTTTCTAAATCAGATTGAAATAACCATTGCATACAAATTTCATTTACATGGTTTTCAGAAATCGTATCTGCACCAGCCGCATAACCACGTTGAAATGCTTCATCTTTAATGTTTTGTAATGTATGCACAACAAGCAATAGCACTACTAAACCAATGGCCAAACTTCCGTAAAATTTAATCATCACTATTCATCCAAATATAAACAATGATTGCACCAACTAATACCCAACAAGCAGCACCAGTTAACATCAAAAAAAATGCAAAGAAATCCATCATATTGAACCCTTTCTACGGTTAGCCGATAACGTTTGCCAAATTTCAGTTATGCGTATTTCATGTATGCGCTTGTTTTCTAGCGTCTTAAAATCTTTGTAAGCCCCTACCCATTCATCAACTGCGTTTTTGTAGGATGGGCTATCTATAGCTTGCGCTTCACGTTCTGCTACCGTACCGCTAGATAGTAAAAATGCGTGGCTCTTAGCCTGTTTAATGAGTTCTTCTAGCCGCTTTACTTCACCAGATAGTTCTGCGTGTTCTTCATCAGTTGATGATAAATAAATTAATGCTGATTCAACTCTGCCATCACTTAACTTTTCTAAACTCATTTCCATTCACCTTTTATCCCTCTGTTTCCCTTGTTCCATTGTGACCTGGCATCATTTTCTAATTTCTTAGCTGCCGCATCACCCCGTTGTTCCCGTACTCGTTCAATATGTGACATTGCTTTATTACGATCTTCAACACGCCACCGTAAAATTTGTCTTATTTCACATTGGTGCCGGTATTCTTCTGACCACTTAAAATCATCCATGCTGTGGCGGCACATAATGGCACTTGTCCGTTTCCAATGGCTTTAAGTCTGTCCACCCTAGCGGCCACCCCATTAGCCACTCTACCCACGTTGGGTTCAGACTTCCACCAGCTTGCGTTGCTAATGTTTCCGAATTTCGATTCAATTCCGCTGGTGATTTCCCGTTGTCCTTCCACATCCTTGCTACTGGTGTTGGCCACATTTGAACCAATCTTCCCAATCCCACACTCCCATCCGTTCCTTTCTGATTTACTTTTCTTGGCATCCCCGTTGATGTTGTGTAAAACGTGTCGTTCTTGCCAATTACTGATCCGCTTGTTCCATCGCTTGCTACTGGCGTGGGAAGCATAAATCCAAATACGCTTTCTTTGATGGTTTGCCCCAATGTCGGAAGCTGCCAACACTCCCCATTTCGCATCAAACCCCATTGTGGCCAAGTCCCCAAGAACAACATCGATTCCTCGTCTAGTAAGCATTGGTGAGTTTTCCACGAACACGAATCTTGGTCGTACTTCGCCAATGATTCTTGCCATGTGTTTCCACATTCCTGATCGTTTTCCATCAATTCCTGCGCCTTTTCCTGCTGCGCTAATGTCTTGGCATGGAAATCCTCCAGATACAACGTCAACAATTCCACGCCAAGGCTTTCCGTTAAAGGTTTGAACGTCATCCCAAATCGGGAAAGTTTCGAGAACTTTGTCATTTTGTCTGGCGCACAATACGCTTGCTGGGTATGGTTCCCATTCAACAGCGCAGACTGTTCTCCATCCAAGCATTTTTCCCCCAAGTATTCCTCCACCAGCACCTGCGAATAAAGCCAACTCATTCACGCTACCTCCCTAATTTTTTCTGCAATTCGTTTTCTTAACTCTGGCCAACCTTCGCCTGATCTTGGTTTAACGCCAACTTCTGCGGCTTTCTTCATTGTTAAATCATCATCCGAATACCACGGTAATGCCGGTGGTGCCTTTTCTTTAAAATCTAATTCATCTTCCCAACGCCACCCATTTAACCAAGTTGACGCATGGGGCATAAAATCTGGCTCTGTTTGTTTTAGCTGCCAGTACCTAACGTGGTTTGGCAATGCTTCTAAAGCCGCTTCTTGATCTTCAGGCTTTAATCTAATAAACGCATCAAACGCTTTTTTCTTATTAACTTTTCTTGGGTATAACTTCCAAAAGATTTCAAATGACATTTTTTGTTCCTCAAAATGGCGCAGCTTCAAATTTAGATAAATCTAGCTTTGGTTTGCGTTTGCGAATAATTTTGCGGGTAATGTGCGGGTAGTCTGGCTTAGACCAAACCCAACGAATTACAACATTGTCATCATCAAGTATTCCGTATTGAATCATCTTGTATTCCTTTCACTTTTTATCACCGAACATTCGGTAAACAGAACTTTACTAAAGATTACTTGAGTTGTAAAGCGCAATTTAAACAATTTATTTAATTATTCTTATTTATTTCTGTATTGGTTTGTATGGATTGCTTTTTGGTGGACGAACCTAGCCCACCTAGATTCGCCTTCAACTGTTTGCTTTTCGGAGCCACAGAACCCGACAGTCGTTCAGGAAGCCGGCACTATCTTCGCCACCGGCATTTGCGCTATTACATTCCCTATCCCCTAGTGCGCTTGCGTCTTGATCGCTAGTGGTGATGAATCCCCAATCAAGAACGATTGAAGAATAGAAAACAAAAAACCCCTTAAAAGGTATTTTGTTCTAGGAAAGTTTGGGAAATGGTTCTATTTCATTTCCTAAACCAACAAAATACCCATTAAGGGGTTCTAATCGTGCGTTTCCTAGTCCGCAATAAAATAACTATAGCATACTTTACGGAATAAACAACTCCGGCCAAATTAAATGCCAATTATTTGGAAAAAGTTTTTTTCTGCTTACTTTGCCGTTTGTTTCTTTTTCTATCGTGGCCGCTATCATCATTAATGGTGCAGCCGGAATAGCGTTATTGTTACGCCATTGGCATACAGCCTGAACCGATACGCCGCATATCTTGGCCACTTTTGCTGGCCTACCCAACAAATCAATTATTTGTGCATCCGTCATTTATTTGTATCCTTTGCTAAATATTTCTTTACATTGGTTCAATCTTACTTTACATTCTGAATTACGGCAATGTTGCCGTGAGTAACAAGGGAAAAAAAATGGAATTTAGATACAGCATGGAACAAGATTATCTTGATCAATACAATGACCAGATTCAAACGGAATTCCGTTTGGAAGAAATATTTGGCGCATTGGAACGTGCAGAGCCGTTGGATGATGAAGAAATAGCATTACTTCGCCACTCTTGCGGTATGCCAAAAAAAACCATCCAGCAAATTAAAGCAGAAGCCCAAAAAAAGCTTTTGCGTGACATTTTTATTGATGCAACAAATAACTTAATTAAGGAAAAAAAATGATAGTAGCCCGTCAAAACAGTACAAATAGCGATTTCAAATTACCACCAGCAGGTAGCTTTAGCGCACGTTTATATCGCTTGGTTGATATTGGCACCCAAACCACCGAATGGATGGGTAAAACCAAAATGCAACGCAAAATCATTGCTATGTTTGAATTGCATGGTGAAGATAATGACGGCAAACCATTGCTAACCAATGACGGTAAACCGTTGGTTGTGTCCAAACGCTACACGTTATCCCTAGATGAAAAAGCTACGTTACGTAAGGATTTGGAAGCTTGGCGTGGCCGTGCGTTTACCCAGGAAGAATTAGATGGTTTTAACCTGGAAGTGTTGCTAGGCAAATACTGCATGGTATCCATCACCCATACAGAACATGACGGTAAACAATACGCAAACATTTCTAGCATTAGCCAGATACCTTCAGCACTTAAAAAATTGGGCGAACCAAAAGGTATTAATGAATTAATGAGTTTTTCATTGGATCAGTTTGATTCGGCCAAGTTTGAAAAGCTTTCAGAAGGATTGCAGGGCGTGATCAAAAAATCAGCCGAATACCGTAATGCTTTTGAACCTAATGCGGTACCAAACAAATCTTCTTCTACTGAAGAAGTTGAAGATGATATTCCCTTTTAAGGTGGCAATATGAAATGTATCGAATGTAAATGGTTTGCCGGTACCGCTAACGATCAATACGGGGTGTGCAAACGCTACCCCGTAATTCAAAACAAAACTCAGCATGATTGGTGCGGTGAATATGTATCTAAGGTATGTGAAACGCCGGCATCAGTTGAGGAACAAAAAGAAAAACGTGGAAGAAAGCCGAAAAATGATAATTAAAGAACGTCAGTCCGAATCTGGCCATTGGTATGCTCGTGACGGTAGCCCAGCTTATACCGTACTTGGTAAAAATGGCCAGCCCCGTAATACAACGCTTCGTGACGCACGATCCAATGATTTGGTGCCTAGTGTTTCCGGTATCTTGAACGTGGCCGCCAAGCCAGGTTTAGATACCTGGAAGCAGCAACAAGTTTTATTAGCTGCGTTAACTTTGCCTAGAAAACCTGATGAACCTGAACAAGAATGGCTTGAACGGGTAATGATGGATTCTAAGCAAACTGGCCGTGTAGCTGCTGAACGTGGAACTACTATTCACGCAATTATTCAAGAATACTTTGAAGGTAAAGTAGTCAATGAATATGCAACCATGTGTGATGCAGTCAAGGAAGCTATAGATGGGCATTTTGGGAAGCTTTTATACGTGCCTGAAGTATCCTTTGCCCACCAGCTTGGATACGGCGGTAAGGCCGATTTAATAGCCCGTGCTGCGGATAATTTTGATGGTGTTTGTATTGACTTCAAAACCAAAGAAACAGAAGATATTTCTACGGTTGATGTTTATGCAGAACATGGTATGCAGTTGGCCGCCTACCGTGAAGGCTTCAAAATGCCAAAGGCTAGATGTGCCAATGTATTTGTTGGCTACAAAATGGCTGGCGGCAACGTAAAGTTTACTGGCGTAAAAGTGATTGAACATGATCCAATTAACCTAGACCGTTACTGGCTTATGTTTACAAAGTTGCTAGAATTTTGGCAATTGAAGAACAATCATTCTTGATTCACGGGGAAAAGCGGATGCTATACCTGGATGGTGAATGTCGGCCTTTTTAACCAGCGGCATATATGATAGTGAAGCGAGTACCCCACCATTTACAAAGCCGTTAACTAGACAATGAAGGATGCAACAATTTGGGAATTTTTCTAGTTTCTGCCCAATTTGCAACAGTTGCCAAATTCAGGCTTTTTTTTATTTACAAGTGAAGCAATCTTTAGTATATTAACCCTACCGCAATGTTGCGGTGATAAATTAAGGAATAAAAATGAACCGTAAACAAAAAACCCAAGCAGTTTGGACACATGAATTAGACAACACTAAAACGTTTGCAGAACAAGCAAACCATGACAGAATTGATTACAAATATGTAATTAATGAAGCTTTAACCGGCATCATATTTGTGGCCGCTGTACTTGCTGCATTATTCTTAACTGGCTGTTCAACGCCTGGCACCGTGTATAGCCAAGCCCCAACGCAACAGCTAGTATTGGATAAACAAGTAGCTGGATTAACTAGAAATGAAATTATTAATGGCGTTACTGAATGTGAAGGTAATGGGTTACGTGCCCATGTAATTACCACTAAACGATCAATTAATGGTTTTAGTGCGGATATACCAATTGAAGTAACTTGTATGCCTAAGTACCGATATTAGGGGATTTTATGGATGAATATATTTGGACAGCCCCAGGCACCGATGTGACAATCCGGTGGCGTTTAAAGGGCTGGCTGCCGCCATCAGAACTAAAAGAATTTAGGGACAAATGGCGGTATTACCAAAATCTTCCGTTACGTGATCTTGACGATAACGCTAAAGAACAATATGAACGTGTGCTACGTAAAGCTAAAGTAGCACGTATTGCATAGTTATTTTTTCATAGGGTGGGCTTTGTTCATAGGCTCACCTTCATGTTTTTTCAATTCCTTCTTTAATTCAAACACGCCGCTACGCAATTGCATCATTTCTTTGTGTTCAGCTTTTTCGTGTTTCTTTGTTTCTTTGTAAAATTTATCAGCCATTTTGTTCCCCTGTTTTAAAAGGCCGTGTGCCTTTTTTATCAATAATTAATGCTTGTTTTCGTGGCGCAATATCTTTACCGTTTGAAATACTCAAATGGGTCCAGGAATCGAATTCCCTAATAACCTGATCATACTGCAAACCTGACTTTACAATGGCCGTTACCACTTGATCCGGTGTCATTCCTTTTATTTTTATATCTGCTGCCGTACCACGGCAATGTTGTGAGGTAGATTTTCCACCCACTTTTTCATTAGCTTCAGGGCTGCGGTATGCAGAATTTATGTGCAATGGCTTGCCTAGTAAATTCCTTACTTCTTCCAAAAACAATGCCAGCCGGCGCAAGTTCATCAATACATCATTGTTTGGCGTATTGTCTATATGGTATCTAGCCGCCGTTTCGCTGGCGGTCATCTCTTCTAATGTAAAGTTTGGCGATAAGTTCATTTTTTAGTCGCTAACAAATCTGCTTTATCTTTGCTGCCTTGGCTTGATCCAAAATAAAATGAAATTACTTGGGTTGCAGCACTTGTTAAAAAGCCCAACGCATAAATCACGATGTTTTCTTGGCTATCAGGTATGTTTACAAACATCAGTATGCCAACCAATAAAAACGCTACACAAACAATGCCAAGTGCAAGAATAGGCATTACAAGCTTTTCTAACCAATGAACATCAGGATTAGTAGCAATAGCCAGGTGCATTGCCCTAGCATCACCACGATCTTTTACTTCTTGTTCAAACATAAATTCTTCATGCTTCATGGCCGCTTCTTTTAATGACGATAGCTTTTCATAAGATAGCTTGCCATCAGCATCCGGCGTTAACGTAATACCTAGCTTTTCTTCAACGTGCTGTACGCCTTTATCCAGTACAGAATCAACTACCTTTTGCATACCTGCACCGGCAAGTTGCGACAAAATTGGAACGAGTAATGGCAACATGATTATTTCCCTGATGTAAATTTTTCTTCGCCTTTGCGAACCGTAACCTTGTCACCATCAACTTGAACTGACATTGGGTCACGATCAGCCATGCGATCTAAGCGATCAATAAGTTGTTTCATTACTTCAAACTCTGGCTTTTCTTCTTTAGTGTTTGATCCGGCAATGCTATTAAGCATAGAAATTAATGCAGTCAATGAAGCACCAAGCAAACCCATTACAGCAGCCATTTTGCCTTCGTCTAATTGTAAACTGGCTAATACTCCAATAATTACAATCACCACAATTGCTGGCAAACCATAAGTACCAATAGCTTTGCCGGCTACTTCTTTTGCCGGTGATGCAGCGGTTAGTTTGGCTAATTCTGTTTGTGCTTCTAATTTAATCTTTTGTAATTCTGCATCCATCATTTTGCCCCTTGATCAAACATCCATTTAATAAACCATGCAAACCCTGCAACAATTAAAGTAATTACAAATCCACCAATGCAGTTGTAAATAATACTGAATGTTTTTGCCCTAGCCCGTTTCTTACGCATCTTTTCAGCAGCCAAC
>JAUMHO010056891.1:0-29932 GCA_032360965.1 Ulva armoricana
ACTACACAGGACACACCCAGCAGGAACGCAGCAACCAGGCGCAGGCAATGATGCTTCACAGCACTAGGGGGGTGACGCCCCAGGGTACCGGCGGGGCCGGTCAAGGAGGAAAGGGACAAGACACGCCGACGCGACGTCAACCGAGATGCAGTCACTAGGAAAAGCAGCGAGCAACACATGTTCCACCTGGGTGCACCCAGCACAAGCCACGGCAATGTCCTTTCCGGCCAAACCCAAACGGTGATGGCCGCTGCCGCTTGTGCAAGTTGAGCCACCCATCCGATGCCTCAGGGATTCACGTAGAACCGCACCCATGAAGGCAGGGGAGTGGGCAGCTTTGTGACCATCATTGACGGCACTCGACGATGCCAGTGTACATGGGTCACAGGATCTGACATGTCCGCTGCTGACACACATGCATTGGCCAGCTCCGGAGTTGATCAGTTGCAATGTGTTATGAGATATGTGGCAGTGGTCTGTTGCCGCAAAGATGCCAAGATCTGAGAGCACGAAGCGCCTGGTATTGCTCCTACCCCGCACCCACGCAGGAACCGTCTGTGTGGGCGAAGTCCCGATACAACCTTTGCTGTGCGGGAATGTACTCGGTCCACGGGTACACAATATGACCGGGGGTTTCGCATGTGCCGCACCCTGGAAAAGGCCACATGCAGAGAGGAAACCGTGCGGCCAGCCTGCAATTATCTGTCGGGCCTGGAGCGTTCGGGTCCAGAATCGACCGCGTGGCTCACTAGGCAGGGCAGGCCCCCGATCCTTGCAATTGGTGTCACCCAGGCTTAAGGGTGGGAGGCAGGACAGAGGTGAGGCACGGGCAACATCGATGTCTGGACGGTTGATCACTGGGGAAATCGGGCGACAATGATATCTGGACTGTTGACACGCGTACTTGGGACTTGTTCTTCCCGAGCAAGCTTAAGTGCGCATTCGCGCGCGCAAGCTGGTAAAAACACATCAACAACTTCAGCATGTACCAGATGCCGTGCCCAGATGCCTGACCAGCGAACTCTGCGCATGTACCTTGTAGCAGTATGCGGAATGGTTTGACGATGCGATGGATCTAGTTCGTGGACAGGTAGCTTCGACCGTTTGCAAAGGGTACGAGGTTCGAAGTCATCACCCTTGAAAGATTGGTATTCCAGATAATCATACCAGTAAATAAACTAATTCCGTGTACATAACTCACTCAAATTTTGATGATGGGCGAGCATCAGAGAGACCGTGTCCTGTTTTGCCCTCGTGGAGCGGCCGCGTGCGACGATGACGACGAGCCTGACTTCTACTTCTGCTTCAAGCTTTCTAGAGCTACGGTACGCAACAGCGATGTTCCTGAAGGCATGGTCAGGACGCTTGGCATGGCAGAACTGCCACCAGGCATAACGAAAGAGGACTTCTGGAGGTGGCACAACGCAGACCCCGATCGTGCGTCTGATCAAACTGAAGATATCGTCAAAAAATTGCATGTGCGTCTGAGCTTGTCATTTCCATGCCGGTCCCAGGGTCGCGGTCAATTGCAGGTTAAGGCGTTGCAACAAGCAGTCAGCCGTGAGCTTCTGGACTGCGTGGCTACTCGATCCCCGTTTACGTATAAGAAAATCTGCTGTGACGAATTCTAGGTTCATATGCACAGGAGCCGTTCGTGACCGGGTGGGTGTTGCAGGTGGCAGATGCCCTGTGTGACAAACGGGTGCCACAGTGGGCCAAGCTGCTCGGCACCCACATCGACACAGCCAGGTGGTCCGACGCTACGTGTGCGGAGGAAATGCTCGAGCAGCTGATGCGCCTGCCTGCGGGCCCCCTCAACGCCACCATGCAGCACATGCTCACCTTGCTTCCTCCCGCAAGCGCCTTTGCCAGTCTCCCTCCAGCCCTCCACTCCACCATCATCTCAGCCATGGTCGACGCGTCCGGTGAGCTCTCGTTTGCATGCCACGACGACAAGCACGCCGTGCCTGCCTTCATGGCACACCTTCCCCTGCTCCGGGCATCCAGCGCAGGCCACCCGCCCCTCCAGTCTCTCAGCCTCCACGGATTTCCCCTGCAGCCCAGCTCCAGCCTCGCTCTGCTGCAGACCATCACTCAAAACACCTCCATCTCCAGCCTCTCACTCTGCCTGCCGAACAAGGATGACGCCGCCCTGCGTGTTCTCTGCACACTGTTCTCCTCATTTTCAATGCTGCCTCGTTTGCGGTTCCTTCACCTCTGCCACCTCAGCCTTCATGGACTCTCAGGACAGGGGACCATCGTCAAGACAAGCGGCCTTGCGCACGCGGCCCTGCAGTTCATCGCCGATTCTCTCGGAGACGTTGCCAGTCTCCAGAACGTCTCTGTACAGTGCAACCGCGAACCTCGCAGCCGCGCCACCACGGCGCACATGGGGACGCACGCATGCACACCATGGCGTGGTGCATGCTCGTCCTTCTTCTCTGCTGTCTCAGCCCACTCCAACCTCACAGCACTGTCAATGAAAGTCGAGAATTCCGCTGGCCTGCTGCCGTGGCCAGAGGTGTTCCCGCGCCTCCAGGAGCTCTCCATCGACATTACAACAGCCCCTCCAGTGCCGGGCAGCCAGTCGAGGTCCCGCACAGCAGCCGCATGGCCTGTGTGTCCGGCGCTCACGCAACTGTCGCTTCAGTTGCGTATCGTCGGAACGCTTGACCTCGGAACGGTTGACCCAGATGCGGCAGCGCTGTGGCAGCCGCTCTCGGACGTCCTGGGCAGCTCCCCAGAGATGCGGGTGTTGTCAATCAGAGTCGTGGCTTCCCTCACTGACAAATTCGCAGCGTGGCAGGATCTCAGCGGTGCGATGTGCATCACCGGCAGCGTGATGATGCCTTGTCATGCATGGCTGTCATGCAAACCGCTTGCAGCTGACGACCTCACTGATGCCATCCGATATGCGCATCAGCGTTTGCGGCCATCGGTGCTGCCGGACGCGCGACACGGCGCCGTACTGGCCACGGGGTACATCCACACCCACTGCCAGGCGCCATGCTGTTTCCCGGGTGTGTGGGTGACTAGCTATCGAGATGCCGTGTATGCCCTTGCTATAGGATCCTGGTTGGGGTGCAGGGGCGATTGCGGCATGCACCTTTCTGGAGCAGCTGACGGCCGTGGCCCCCCCAGCCTCCTGCATACAGTCTCACATCCTCCCTGTCATCAGGCAGCTTTTACACCTCACCAGCCTCGAGCTGCCTGGATATGAATGCGTTGAAGACGGGGAACTCCACGACGAGTCGGACGACGAGTCCAGTTCATTGGATGCGCTCATAGAAGCGCTGAGCCACCTCTGCAACCTCCGGAAGCTTCACCTCGGGCCCCACCCCGACTACAGCTGCACACAGCTTGTGCGCATGCTGTGCACGCTGCGACAGGCGACTGGCCTCTCGGAACTTGTTCTCGAACCACGCTGGTTTAATCTAGCTGGCAACCACCGCAGCGAGCTCGCTGAAGGTTTCCGGGCGCTGACTCATCTACGCATCCTGAAGCTCTGTAACTTTGAGGTACAGCCTGAGGTGGAGCTCTGGGCTTGCGTTGCCGCAATCCCACATCTCGCAGAGCTGACAGTGGCCAATATTTGTGTGCGTTCTGCTCTCTGCTGCGGCCGTGGCCACCATTCAAGTCCATTGCTTCTGCCAGCGCAGGGCGACCTGAGACGCCAGCTCAACCGTCTGCTTTGACGTGGTCCTTCCCCCTGTCGCTGTATCCCGCTCTGGTAGTGCTGAAGTACAGCTTGTCGCTGCTCTGAGCCCTGCACGCCCCGGCCGCCGTCTCACTGTTTCTCGAGCTCGGCTTTTCCAGCTGGTGTCGGCCAAGCACAGTACATGCAGCATGGTAGCTAACACCTCACGATGCCATCCTTAGGCGCAGGTAGGGGTGGAGGGGCTGCTCGAGCAGGCTGTGACGCACATGCCACACGTGACTCGCCTCAACCTCCGGCTATGCACCGACTCACATTACCCTGCACCACAACTGGAGGAGGCCGCTGTGGCGTTGCTGCACAAGCCCGGCATGCGGCCACGGCCACTTGTGGTACAACACGACGCGGCTGATGCCGTCGAGGTCCTACGCAGCATGGCTGCGGCGCTGGCGGAGCAGAACGTTGAGATGCGGTACATGCACCCCGCTGATGCCAGTGAGACGGAGAGAGCATACTAACACAGGCAAGCTGCCCACTCCGACCGGGAAGAGCCGAGGAGGGTGCGCAAGGAGTTTGATGACATGTTTCCTCTCTTTACGTGTAGATGCAATCATCATTGTACATGCGTGCGTGGTGGTGTTCCTCCACTGACGCTGGTTCAGTTCTGGCTTTGAGAGCGTGCTCTGAGGTCGTTTTTTTAAGGTCTGCTTGGTGCAGCTGTCCTGCAGCGAATCTGGTCAGCTGCGCACTACAGGACCCGTTTCCGGGGCCTGCAAAGCTACATGTTCCTCTTTAGGTATGTCTGCAGCCGGCGGTTGCCATTGTGCTGCCAGCAGCGGCTGACGACGTCCACTCACGCGAGCATGGGAAGGCCGGGCGCAGCTTTCGCCTGTTTCAGGAGTGATTATGAGAGAACGTTACTGTCCTAGTCAAGCGTTCTTCTGTGCATGCGTGACCGATGCTGTCATTCAACTAGTGCATGCTTGCTGGCGTGTTTGTGTGGTGATCCATTGCTGATGCTTCCATGATGAAACTCCCATCTGCGCACGTCCAGTCAACAAACACAGCTGCTGCCAGTCCGTAATCATGCCAGTTTCCCACATCTCACTGGTGTACCCTCCGCAACACTCACTACCTGCTTCAGTGTGGACCCGGCCTTGAGCTGAGCGCACCACTCCTGCAACGATGCAGATCGATGCTGCTCTATCCCATGGCATTTCGTGCTGCGCCTCTATCACTGGCTGCCTACTGTGCACTGGAGGCACGCTAAAGGATGGACCACCAACAGATTTGGATTAGAGACTGGCTGACCGCGATTGATTTCAACCATGTGCGTGTACACCCGCCAAGTAACTGAGCCACTGCATGCATAAGCAGCATTGCCACTACCCCAGGAGGAGGCCCTCGTGCGTACGATGGCCGTGGCCGCATTCTCCCGCTCAAGCTTGCACTCACGTGGGTGAGTCGACAGTCTCGTCGCTGCCCGGCTCACACACACTACAAGGTGCCCTGCTCCAAGCCCTACCCCATGACACGATTTCAGGTAGTATCTGCGAAGAACGCGCTCCCTTACGCCAGAATGCGCTTTAAATTTTGAGTTCTGTTCCTACCACATCTCGTGTTCCCTACTTCAGTGTCTTTCAGTTTGTGCACGGAATTCTGTTGGCTTCGGGGATTCCGGGCCTGGAATAACGTCCCTATGCCCAATGGCGCTCAGGGTCAATGGCCGCATGCCAACACGTGGATAACAGATAATTAAAACAACATCTGACACGGCCACTCCTGCTTGCTGCCAGAAGCCCAAACTTTCTACGAGTTGGGTCGATCCTCCCCAGAGTCATGGGCTTTTCCATTTCCGAAATCTTTTGCTGTACTGGAAGATTTCGGGTTTCGTTTTCCGCCCTGGTGGACCATCCCAGGTGCCACGTCGCGATTGATAGCACTGATGCACATGGAACAACCTGTTCGTATCATATCTAGACATACTCCCACAGGTCCACGGGATGTCCCGGCTTATCACAAGAGCAAAACGTCTGAGGTGCAGAAGTTTACAAGCACTGAACAACACAAGACACGTGGTTGTGCACTCTACCAGGTAGCAGCAGCAGGCAAAAATGAAGCACCGGTGGCACTGAAGCTACAGCTTGCATTGCAGTGGTTACTCTGGAGACACACAGCCAATTCACAACACGTGTCTGTTTCAACAAGAGCTGAAGGACGATGCATGATGCACCCAAGGATCCTACTGCAGGGGATCCCTGTTTAACGGATGTGGTGCATCGGAGTTGCAGCAACGGAGAACAACCTGTTGCGACAGGCACGCTTCAAATCCAGGGTATCTGGGGCTCTCCTCACTCCCAGCACCGCTGCATTCCCCAGGGCAGAGGCCGGTAGAAGACCGGTGGGTCCCTGCACTGCTGGTACTGTGCAGGCCCGCACATCAGGCCGACGCCCTTGCCGTTGTCGGCAAACGCCCACTCGCCCCATTCCTTAATACCATCTACCACATCGACCCTGCACACTGGTACTGTCAGGAAAGCAAGGGGATGACTTGTGCACTCATCACGCAAGCACGAGTGAATGCCGGTGATCCAGCTTATCCAGTGGTTGCTGATTCGCGAATGTCACTGACAGCTGTGTGTCCCGACGATGCCCAAACTAGAGCACTGCAATCAACACCAGCCTGTGTGTTTGACCAGGTGCAGGTGAGCAGATAATCTTCGGTGACTGTGGTTAGCTGAACAGTATTGGCCTGGTGGCTCCAGTGAATTTGCAACACTGTGGCTGAGTCCAGGCACCGCAGCCCAGGCTGTTGGTTTTCATCGTCATCTGAAGCAGGGGATGTGCATCATGTGACATGTGAGCTGCAGATGAAGCACAGATCCGGGCAAACAAAAGTGGTAAGCAAGTCATTTCAGGCTCAGCATCCTCGCTCGCGGCACGCGAAATCAGATGAGTGCAGCAGGCGCACACGGATATCTACTGACCAGCAGTGTGGACCTGCTTGGCCAACTGTGCGACTGGTAGCCCGAGCTGTGCAGGGCATATGGAGGGTTTACCACCGATCATTGCAGCCAAGGACGATGGTTATTGTGCACAGGCGATCTCTCCTCCACGAAGTGAACTACAACAGTGATACGAGCGTCAGCAATGGTCCGTGTGCATGGTCCAGCAGCGATTCCGGAAGCAGTGGGGGCTAGGCGCGTCACAAACTCCGGAACAACTGAAGGATGTGACGACTGCATTAGGAAGCCCAGGAGGCAACAACGACCCCGCCTGATGATATCATACAGCATGTTCTGTGCCGACAAAACTAATGACGCCAAACCTGTCATTGACTCACCAATTCTGGAGTGTAGTGCTGCGGAGGGACAGACGCCGAGCTACGGTCAATCATGCACGGGAGAAGATGGGGTGCCACAGCAACATCAGTCCTCACGCAAACGCAGCCAGGCACCACCAGCAGACCCGGTCAACAGAACACTGCTAGAAGGGGCGGACAGCCACGGGTGCATCACCTGTTGTGGGGGTACAACAGAAGCACCGCGGTTTCAGCATCGACCTCTTTGCTGGGCAGGCGCCAGCCCTTCTTGTCAACCTTGTCCCGCTCGTGAAATGTGATCCTGAGGGGGAGGCAAGCCTGCAGCTCCTCGTCGTACCACAGCCCGCCACTCTCATACAGCTCAGGCTGGATGATAAATGTGTCTACCAGCTGGCACCCATCGCTAGTCGCCACAGGCTCTCCTGCGCTGGTCTCACTTGGCCACCTGCATAGCACTTGTAACTCGGTGGTTAAAATTCGTATCATCGTTAAAAATTTTCAACATCTTTCACTGAAAACGCTTTCCTGCTGCTATTGTTGGTGTGATGTTGATGCCGGTTACATGAGCTGCAGAATTGTGACTTTCCGTGCACCTCGCTGAACAGCTTGCAATGAATGACAGATGATTTCTTGATTTTTGCAATGAGCAACGACAATTCACAACAGTACTGCGATGCAGCTGTAGAATCGCCCAGCAGCAATGCGCAGTCTAGCAGAACAGCCCCTGCAGGGATCAGGATTTAACTGTAATTCTGTTTGCATCTTAAGTGATGCTACTCCTCTCGGCTGCATGCCAACATTGCTGGTGGGATTGCTAGCCTGCATACAGGGGCATGCACAAGGGAAGTGAAAATCCGTGAGCTGGCAATTGTGTTGACATGATTGGCAAACAGGTGAGCACAGGTGAGCAGCTGGGATCTGGGAGTCAAGGATGGAGAAACCAAGTGTGAAAATGCCGTGGGGCTGCACGTGTGCTGCACAATTAACGATACATGCAAGCCGTGGCTATCTGAACAAGGTGTGATGACACCGCAGCATCACTACGGGGATGCTTGCCAGCGAGATGAGGGCTAATCAGATTCCCCATCGCGTCAATGATCACGTGTTGTGGTGCACGGATGATAGCATTAGCGACAGGAATCTAACGCCGCGAGATATTTACCACTCGCGCAACTGCGCAGAAGTAAGACAGCGCAGTGGCTTGCAACATGGCCTAGGTTGGGTCACCTCATATGGAAGGTATGCTGGGCACGTGGCAGGCAGGCACTTGAAGTAACGTGCAGGCTTCTGGATCAGGTGCGACGCACGCAACAGCAATAGTCGGCTGATCATGGTGAAGAGCAGCCAGAAGTGGATGCCGGGCTGGGCCAAACAGAAGCCGCGGCTCGCGTATCGTTCCGGCCGGCGCCTCTTGCAACATGAAGCTCTGCAGCCAAGAGAATCCAGTTTCCGTAAAGTTGTCATCTGGTGTTCTCCGCATCAGAGCTGTGTAGGGCACATCCATTGCTGTGTGTATCTGCATGGACGAATTTTCGTACGTGCAATGTTGTATGTACAGGCTTAGGTTGGCAGCAGATGTGGTCTTTTGCAGAATACTCCTGGCAACGTTGAGTAGAACGGCTGCCAGTTGCACGGAGTGCTGGATGTTTCACACAGCCAACTAGACACAGGAAAAGCTACGAGAAGTACAAAAACGCGAATAACCGGTTCGGCAGACAGAGAGGACCGCACCTGCAGTATCACACAGTGGCCGTGCACACTCTGCAGGCTGGCAGAACGCTAGCAAGCAGGCAGCTAGTTTTCAGAGTCCGCGCAGATCAACTTGTATGCTACACAGTCACAACGGTGCACCTGCTTACCTCACAGGACACACAAGCAGGAGTGTATGGACTACATAGTGTATGTTCTGATCAAGTGGGTGACATTGCTGGGTGGACAACCGGTGTAGGACGAGATCTATCAGAAAGCAATCACGTACCGATCGGGTGGGAAAGACTTGCAAATGTTTGAGGTTAGGCGACAAAGCCACCTCTAGAAAGTTTCCGTGGCCTTGATCCAGTAGGCACCACTGGCCCACATCCATCTCATCCATGCCATCAGCCACAATCATGTCGTCACTGTACAGGAGAAACCGCGCCCAGTCCTTTGAGCAATGCGCATCGTCCAAGGCTTTAAGGGGAGGATCATCTGGTTCAAACAATCCGGAATGCGCTCTTCCTGGTTTTTGTGAAAACGTTGACTTGTGCACTGCCATCAGAAGGCAAGCCTCGTCTTCATCGTCTTTGTAAATGCCATACGATCTGTAGTTTTCAGCTGTAATAACGTGTATAAACACGCTATGGATATCACTGTCGCCGTCGTTTGCGTCCTGGGAAGGCGGGGAACATGCTGTTGGCTCTGTACCCAGCCCTGCTCCATCGCAATGATTAGATGCTGGGTCAGAGGTTGGCCTGTACTACATCTACTGAGCGTGGAATTTTCTGCTTATCTGGTAAAGGTCAACTGCGGATGCTGGGGGACAGCGCGTGTTGGAGGACGGAAACAAGAACAGTTCAGACTGGACAGCGCGCCTTGGGCAGACCAGCCCGACCGTAGGTTGATCACGGTGAACAGCTGCGAGGTAATCATCGGATCCATGAGTTTTGGCTATCCTCCGATCACCACACGTTAAGTTCGTCGGGACTGCGTCGCGGAACCAACTTACGCCAGGCTCCTTCAGAATGGCTCCGAATGGCACTTCGAATGTGGTAGATCGCATGTACATATCCATTCTGTAACACTTTGGGACAATTTTCAGGCGTGGAATGAACTGAATTCAATGCTACATCAAGCCAGCATGGGCGACCAGCGACGCCGAAAGCAGGCAACATACAAAACCACCAGCAGTGCGCTTAAGCTGCACCTGAGACGGTTGACATAAGATAGCTACTGGCCTCAGCCTGCAGGAACTACGTCGACGTCAACAAGTCGAACGCACCCAACGCACGATGAAGCACGTGGCTACAAGTGAGAAATTGGCCAAAAAGCAACAAAAAAAAGGAACCAATACATCGTCCACAGCTATATTTGAGCAACCTGCTGGCCCAATACCGCAGCTGGCCATGCAGCGACCTCTGCTCTGGGATCCAGGGATTGTCGCCAACATTGTGCACGGCGTTTGGTAGGTAGCAGTGCACTGTGCATTGGCGGTAAGAGCTGCTTTAATTCGGGCTCGGCCATGGTATACGGAGCTGGCAGGCTGCATGAGCGTCAACCCACTATGTACATGCCAAAAGCAGGGCGAGAGAGGAAGCACCAAAGGCCTTGCAATTGTACAAATGAGAAATCGCATGATTATCTTGAGGCCCGTGGAGCAGCAGCTGAAGTGACGGACTTGGAATGGGGGTGTATGAATGGCATGCATGGGCCTCTGAAATGGGGTGTTGGGAGTGCATGTTTAGCAGACTGTGGGTGAGAGCATCCAGGCAGGTGCCAGTGACCCGACGCGCCACCGGATGCTGTCACAGGTTGACTCATAAATTGTGGTTCGAATGCGAACCCGTGGTTGCGGTGGGACATGGATGGGGTGCACGGGATTGCCTTATTGGAGAGTGCACCTCTATGAAGAGTAAAGACTCGCGACAGATGTCACATTTCAAACTGACCATGAACGCGCTGGTGGGCCCGTGTGGACACATTAACAGCTCTCCGCGTCAAATTTCAAGGCCCCTCCAAAGCCGAGTGGTGCTGTCCATGCACGATAACACATTGCACATGAAGGTCAGGATGTAGATAAGTACGAACTACTGCCGCCCGTTCAATGATCGGTACCTCTTCAGCTGTATACACGTAATTATAAGTCAAAAGTGAACAATGCCAGACGTCGACGTGCCCGTGTGCCTGACACGATCAGCGCCTACTGATGCTTTCTCTACTAGCCTGCTGGTATACGATGTTGTTGATCCAGAAGAGATAAAGCATTCGCGCGTGTTAAAGTCGCTGGTGCAGGCGGGAAGCGATGCTCGCTTGCCTGATTCTGTGTCGCTGGCTGAGTTCAACATCTGGAGGCACAATAAAGTACAAAAAGTCTGTGGTTATGAATCAAGGTTACGCGACGCAATAGCGTGTGTCAAGGTGAGCTCCGTTTCCCGGGCCATGCAAGGCTCCTTGCGTTCTGCGCCCCGTCGTTGGCAGGGATCAGGCACATGTGACATGAAAGTTGCATCACAATTTTATTGGTGTGCTTTAGATGTGATAGAGCTTCATTCCAACGCGCAGCAGTAAGAATATTCTTATTAATGCAGGTAGCGGATGCCTTGGACGACTGTCGACAGTCGACTGGACGAGTACGTATCTCAGGCAATCACTTTGCTGAGGCCCCACTTACATAATTTCCGTGTGTCTGGAAGCCACCAACGTGATGTCGCCCAGCCAGTGCGCGCTGCGTTGTGGGACTCGGTTGCGGGGCTTCCATGGCCTTTGCAGCTACGCCTTCTCGCACCCGCAGCCAAGACAAACCGACAGGGCCTTCTCAGCAACCTGCCCAGCCACCTTCACCAAGCAATTTTAACCGCTACCATCTCGCCTGAGCGACGCCTAGACATTTCTGTCCTCCACTCCCCCGGCTTGGCTTTCGGCAGCCTCTTGTCATTGCCAGCGCATCCACCCCCCATCTTGTCCCTGAACATCATACAAAACCACAGAGCCAGGAAGTTCTGCAGCTCAGAGCAGGTCGATGACCTGTTCAGCAAGGCCCTGCGCCACCACACAGGCCTCACCTCCCTCTCCTTCCCGTACCTGCCTCAAAGCACAGCCGCCAGCATCGCTCAAGCCCTTCCACGCATCGCATTTCTCCAACACCTTTCCCTGGGTCTCAATCTCAGCCCTGATGCACCTACGCTCCGTAATCCCATGCCTCAACCAGCTGCAATGTCTCCTGCTGCACACCGATGGTGTTCCCGACCCCAAGAAGCGACAGCACGACGGGACTCCCGTCCAACACAGCGAGCTCGACCTTCACACCATGCTTTCCCCTTTGTCTAATCTCACACGCCTCATTTTACATCAGGTCGGTCCCTGCCTGACCACCTCCTCCACTCTCTCCCTGCCTCGCCTCTGCAACCTGTCCCTCGGAAACTGCTGGCCTGAGATGGGTGTGCACCTGCTCCGCCACCTGGTAGCGCCCCTCACAAGACTCAGCCTGGACCGAAGTCTGCAGCCCGGTAGCCTGCCGCAGGAGGTCAACGTGGCCAGAACATGGGCGCTATTCAGCAGCATCCCAAAGTTTAGCCAGATCCAGGAGCTGGCTATTATACCCCCGAGGAAAGCCCGTAACAAAACTGCAACTGAGATGCGCAGTCTCGTGGCCAAGCACATCCCGCCTGCACTCCCGCGGCTCAAGTATCTCCGCACATTGACAATCAAGGCTGGTGCGGACGCACTGCAGGGCGCCGTGGCCGCCCTGACAGCCGCACCGCCGCCGCTGCGGCAGCTCATGCTGCACTGGGTGCTCGGACTCGGGCAGGAGTTCCCGCCCGGTCTCAGTGCACCGTGGGACGCGGCGCTGCAGCAGCTGCCGAGGCTGCGGCTGCCGGACCTGTGTTCGCTGTTCCTCGGTGGCGTGCCGTCTGCGGCCATGCCGAGCAAGGCGCTCACGCACATACTGCGAGCGGCGACGGGGTTGACGGCGCTCACGCTGCGGTACGCCGGCTGCCGGCTACGGGACGAGGACGACCTCGCCGCCCTCGCCGGGCTGTCCAGGCTGCAGCGGCTGGAGCTGTGTGGGTTCCGGGTCCGCGGATTCTGTCACGCCGAACTCGTGCGAGCGTTGCATGGGCTCTCACAGGTGTCGGCGCTGGTGCTGGAAGACAGCGGTCTGTGCGCAGCCTTTGCGTACGAGTTTGGAGAGCGCCGCTGGCCGGCCTTGGTATCTCTCAGCGTAGGCATCGCGAGTACGGGGGACGGCCACGAAGCGATTCTTTATGGGGTGCTCACCAAGAAGTTTGAGAGCCTGACAAGCCTGACGTTGGGTCCTGGGGAGATGACTGGACTTGCCGGGGACACTCTGCACTGGGACGCACCTCAGACGAAGAAGCTGGTGTTTGTGCATTCGGGGGAGCCAGCGCATGAGCTCCTCGACGAGATAATTGAAAAGATAGATGTGATGGTGCATATCGGTGCGCTGATCCCGTCGCAGCAGCGCTTGTCCCGGTTGTCCTGCTGTCCTGCATGCTGTAGTTCTGTCTCTTCCGTGCCCACACAATTCTGTCAATCTGCGCGGATCCCTTTGTTTTTGTATATTTATTTATTCTCATGCTCGGGATCTGTCACCTGCGCTGTCTGGCAACACCAGCGCTCACGAAGAGTGCTGCTCATGCCTGCCGGCTGCCAGGAAGCGTTTGCGTGAACTGTGGATGGCGTGTGATGTGAACGTCTGTGTGCAGATACAAGCAGGTAGTCCAGGTACTCAATTGACCCATGACTCGATGTTGATTGCCCTGGATTGTCATCGACCCCTGTCGGTGGTTTCCGTCATTACACCTGGCACGGCCACACGGAGCGGGCAGAACAGTGACAACAGAGTTCTGGAGCCACCGATCAACTTAGACTGGGTCAGCCGTAGGTAGTCGGCAGGTATTGTAAGACCTGTCATCAGCCAGCAGCCCTTGCGTGGCTGCGACTGTCTCTGTTCTGTTGCTGACATTGGTGCATGGGTCTGGTGCAACGAGTTGACCGCCAACATGTTTCACATTTTCTGTGTCTGAACATCACAAGGCATCTTGCTATGGTGACATGTGGTGTGTGTCGGGTGTGTTTTGCACGCCAGCCAGCGCCCTGCCAGCCTGATCCAGTAGCGCCATGCAACGGTCTCTGCACAGACAAGTTTGTTTCGTGTGGTTTTGTGGGGGTGCCTTGAATGCAGAGATGCCACGAATAGTTCATGGCAGAATGTGTGACGCCACTACCGCAACTGATTTTAGCTCAGCCACCACCCATGGCCAAGCGTTGGCCAAAGCGGTCAAACCGGCGGAAGCACTACCTTGAATCGAGCATGAGCCCCTGACAATGCTAGCGTGAAAGGATTGTTGCGATGGCAATCCAAAGCCCCTGCAGACTGGCAGCTGGGCCTGGCCTGGCCACAGCCACTGCGTGTGCTCAAACGTGTACGCTTACATGTGCACGACGTGGACATCATGGAAGCAAAAACCAGCACCCGAGCACACAGAGACATGATGCAGCAGCTTCCCTGTCTCTCATACGGGGCGTGACATGTCCATGCACAGCACACCCCTTACAAATAGGAAACGCAAAAACCGATGCTGCCGGGCCTAGCTGATGCGCATTTGCAACTCGGCCAGCGTGAGCAACCTCGTGTTTAGACTCACTGGCAAGTAGACCGTGAGGTAGTCACGACTAGTTAGTCTCCACTCTGGTTGTCGGGGGTGAACATCCGCAGCTGTTTCCCAACGTTGCTGTTGTGGAAATCATGTACCGACTGGCAGGCCTGAGCTGGCTGCGGAGCACCTGCAGGTCTGGACACCGAGGGAGATGGCGGCAACAGGGGAAGCGGCGCCAACACTGCCGCAGTATAAAGACACTGCCGCAGTATACATGCACTGCCGCAGCGCAGCGCAACCAGAGACAGGCGGGCAGGGAAGGGCTGAAAGCTCAGTGAGAGGAGCCCGAGCAACGTCTGATAGGATCCACGTGCTCAAACATAGATGCAGTGCCAGCGGAGGAAGCAGGGTGATACATGTTTAGGTGCACGTGATGTAGCTTGACTTCACATATGTCCGGTGTGGTGTCGACATCTGCAGTGACCGATAAATTTGTTAGGTGGCTGTCCTGCGACAGGGTGACACATTGGATAGTACAGCCGCTGGCCCCGTCCGTGGGGCAGGGTAAGATGACTTGGACGCTTTGGTAGTTGTCGTGGAGTTTTCACAGCAACAGATGGAGATCTGTCTATGCATGTCATTCAAGTGATCAGGCAGCGTGCACACGGCGTGCGTTGTGGCCATGAACTGGAGTGCGAAAATAGAATACACCTACACGGATCACCGACGGGATTCAATGACAGCGTTCGGTGTTTGGTAGCTACAGCTGTTCAATGTTTCCAGCGGTGTGTGACTCCGCGCGCCCCGTCTGTTTGACAGTGACAATATCATATCAAGAGCAAGATGATAGACTCCTGCTGAATAGTACACCAATTCATCGTGAAGTCGTGTCTCGATCGGGTGTCTTGACGTGCATATTACAGTCAGGCGGAGATGCACAGCTACCTGATCCGGTGACGGTGGCGTCCTTCCACTTATGGAGCATCGCTCGACCGCAGGAACCCGACAAACTGAAGAAGATGTCGATATTGGAGTTGGTCACTGTTCTCCAGGTATGCCGGAGTTTTCATCATACAGCAGGCCCCACAAACGCATTGTTGAGATTTCTGTCCACGAACCATGCGGCATGACCGATTCGTCACAGTCATCCGGCCATTGTATCCTTCCCATGATCATCCGTACCTGGCGTGCAGGTAGCCGACATCCTGAACGACACCAACCTCGACGCACTGGTCAACCTGGCAGCGGAATGCGTCCTCGCGCTGTACGGTCCGCGACAGCAGCACAGCATATCACTTCCTGACGAGTTTGAATCCCTCCCCAGCCACCTACTTAACCGCATCTACGCGCTCGCTGATCAGTCTCTCCCCACCCGAAACAACGTCCTGCGCGTGTTCCCGAAGCAGCTACACCCATCCATCATCTCCTCCAAAATCGACCCAGGGGGAAACCTGAAAATCCACCTCACCGATGAGCCATTTCTTTTCCTCTCCGCTCTGCTGCAGGTGCCTGCCTACCCTCCGATCGTCCATGCCCTCACCATTCACACCCCCCAAGCCACTCTGAAGCCAGCCAGAGACATCGACGCCCTCCTCCACCAAGCCCTCCTCCACCACACATCCCTCCACACTCTCAGCCTCGGCCGCCTCATCCCCTCCACCGTCACGCTCATCGCTCCCGCCATCGCTGCCCTAACGTGTCTCACCCGCTTACAGATCGGGTACAGCCTGGCCACTCGATTCCTCCCAGACGCCCTACCCGCCCTGCAGCCAGCCTTCCACTCGCTCCCACGCCTGCAGAAGCTGTCGCTTCAAATCTGCAGAGGCACCATCACCCGGCCCAGCAACGCTCGACATCCCCACACCTCCAACACATCACCTCCTTCCAGCGCCAGCGGCTCCTTACGCATCTGCCTCCTGTCCCTCATCTCTACATGCGCCACCCTCACCACCCTTGACATCTGTGAGCATTTCCCGCACTTCACAGCCACCCGCCCACTCCTCCTGCCCAACCTCTGCAACCTCACACTTTCCGGCTCATTCAATGGACTCGCTAGGCCACTCCTGGACGCTCTCATCGCCCCCGCCCTCACATCTCTGTCCATCCAGCGACCGTTCCCATCCAAAATTGGCACCAGCTCCGGCGCCGAGAGCCTCCTCGCCTCCCTCGCAAAGCACAGCACGCTCCGCAAGCTCGCCTTTTGCCCCCCCTCCCACCGCGAGCCCTTCGAGGCGCACCACGCGTCCTTCGCCGCACAGCTCGCGCACACGCTCGCGCAGCTGTCGCACCTGCAGGACCTCGTGATCGCCAGCGATGCGTTTACGCTGTGCAAAGCTGTGCCCGCTGCCCTGTCCGTAGCACGCGACATGCGCCGGTTGCACCTCGGCGTGCAGCGTGAGGATGACAGTAAAGCCGAGGAGGTGGGCGTCGACCCCTGGGACGGCTGGTCAACCCTGCTGCAGCGGCTGCGCGACCCAAACCTCCAGAAACTGAGCATCTGCATTCGGAATGAGCCGATCAACACCCTCCCGAGCGTCGGCGGCGCGCTTCAGCATCTCCCCCACCTGACAGGCCTCTGCCTGTACGACTACCGATCGTGCCTCGGCAGCGCGGCGGACCTCGAGGCACTCGCATGCCTGACGCACATGCGTGAGCTGACGCTCAGTGGCACGCGCGTCGCGCCGGGGCAGCACGAGCGCCTCGCGCACGCACTGCAGCGCATGACCGGGCTGCGGGACCTACAGCTGAAGGACTGCTTGCTGACGGACGCGTTTGCCGGGTCGTTTGCGGCGGCTGTGGCATGCTGGCCGCTGCTGCGGCAGGTGAAACTGGGGTGCTGTCGACTGCGGCACGGGCCGGAGAAGATCGTGCGCGCGGCGCCGCCGCTGCGGCTGCTGACGAGGCTTGAGTTCAATGCGTGGGAGAGGGACCTGGTGCGTGTCCCCGTGTCCGCCTACATTCTGAGGTTTATCGAATTTCATGGGCCGGACGGTGACTTTACGGAGGAGGAGGGGGAGGAGGAAGCAGTGGTGGATGCGCTTCTGAGTGTTGAGGACGTGGCCAAGCTGATACAGCTGGCTGCTTCGCTGCAGGTGCCTCTTGTGTGGGAGAACTTGGGGCGGCGTTTTCATCAGGTTACAGGAGGTGCTTTGAGTGTGCATGCATGATTAATACCATGAGTCTAGGTGCTGAGGGGGGTGTGGTGCAGGGGGCCAGTGGCTGCCAGGGTGGCGTTTGGTTCAGCATGCAGACGCGTGGTGGAGACAGGGGCCTTTCATGGCGGAGAGACTGTACAAGGAGAATGTGCCGATCGCCCAGTCTGTGACAGGAGACAGAGAAAAAAGCACACGCATGGGCCTTGATCGCGCACGGGTGAAGCAAAGGGGGTGGGGCTGGTCGCAGGGCACTGTGGGTTGGTGTTGTGCTGCACTTGAGAGGAGCTGGTGCTGTGAGGCTCACTCAAGGCGAATGGGTACATTTTGTTCGACTCGCTGTCGGTTTTTTTGGGACTGGTGCCTTGGTATTGAGCCACGTCGGTGGCGATGGCTCCTTGTCTCACACAGATTCAGTAGACTGCGCGATGTGCTAGAAATCATGAGCGATCAGCTCGGGCTGACTGAGCATAGAGCACTGATGCGTCTGAGAATGCAATGGCAATCCCATGCAGCCAGTTTGTGCTCCTTTACATGCCATTGCATTCAGACAAAGACATGGTGGAATTGAGATGGACCAAAGGTTAAGAATCCTGGACTGTGGTGCCTCAATTCGAGACTTGGTTCATGACAATTTCCCGGTTTGGTAGATGTTTGACTCTGTAGGGGACAGGAACAATGGCCTGGTCTCCACTGAGACGCCGCATGTAACACAGTGCGCCAAAGCAGACCCAGGATGCTTTTCCAGACTCTGGCTCTCCTATCAGAAAGACATCCCCTGTCTAACACGGCACTGCTGTTACATGAATACGCCCTCCCACTCCACGGCCACCCCAATCGACTCCGCGACCCTCGACAGCCTCTCAAGCTCCGCAGGTGGCATCGTGCTAAACACGGTGCGCCGTTCCGGCGCCTCCCAGCCGCGTGCCCCCATTAACAGCCACCCCCCATCTTCCAACACAAACCCCCCTTCATCGCCCCCCCCCACCGACTCCGTCTCCAGCCCATCAAACACCATCCGCTCCAGCCGCGCCAGCCCCCCCGCGCCACGAATCAGCCGCTCCACCCCCGTGCGCATGCACACGCAACCCAACCGGACATCCCTCAGCGCGCCCAGCGTTGCCATACCGTCCGACAGGACGTCTGTGAACGCATCTGACAGTCGACAGTCCCGCAAGCTCAGCTCCGACAGCCGTGTGAGCCGGAGCAACGCATGTGCAAACTGCGGCTGCAGCGCGCCCCGCTCGCCCAGCGCACAGCCACGAATGCTCACCCGCTGCAGCCGCGTCAGCTTTGCGAGCGCCGCGACATCTGCTACGTCGCCGAGGCACCCCCGCATGCCGTGCAGCTGCAACGCAGTGAGCACCGGACAGCTTCCGAGCACCCCCCCTAGCCCCGCCATGCCGTCTGCCGGCACCGTATCTGCCACCGACAGCTCGAGGAGTTCAAGCTGCGGCAGGCGGAGCCGGCCGGCAAACAAGTCCCACAGCGCGCGCGGTGGGCGGTCACACGTGCCGCTGTAGCGAAACGACACGCTGAGTTCGTGCAGGCAGTCGGCCACAGCAGGCACGGCACGTAGCAGCCCACCGGCGTCCCCGCAGATCGCCAGCGTGCGCAGTGCGGGCAGCACTCGCAGCATGCGGGACACGGCGACGGCGACGACGTCTCGCCAGTCGGCCTTGTCCGCCGGGGCGGCCTCCGGTAGGTCAATGGCCAGACTCTGCAGGCTGGTTGTATTGCCGATGTTTTCAAACATCAGGCATACGCCTTCTGATGCCGCTGTGGTGTGCGTTACCTTGTTGACGGGGTCTTTGAGCTTGAGGTGGGTGAGGGGGGCCTGCAGATGTTGCAGGAGGGGGCCTGCGCCGACATGCCAGCCTTGGCCGAATTCGAGGCTGCATAGGCTCGGCAGATGGAGGGTCTTGGTTGGGCACAGGTCGCCGTGCTCTTGCTGTATGTGTAGGTGCGTGATGGCGGAAAGCGCTGAGAGGAACGGGGACAAGCAGATGGGGGTCCACCCGCGGGGTTGGTCGAGGATGTTCTGGGACCGGTGCAGCGGGTGAAGGAGGCGGTGGGTGTTGAGGCTCACGCGGTGGAGGTGGTGGAGGGGTTGGGGGTCCGGGAGGAGGGCGGCAAGAGAGGGCAAGGGGAAGCCGTTCATGTCGCCGCCGAGGGTGAATGCCTTCAGGGAGGTGAGAGCGGCGATGGCCGGGGAGAGGGCAGAGGCTGTAGCTGGGGAGCATGCGCGAATTTGAAGGGAGGTTAGGCCCGAGTGGTGGAGGAGGGCGGCGCTGAGGAGGTGGGCCAGGTGTTGGGGCTGTCGGTGTGGGCCGGCGGTATGGTAGCCGTTTGCTGGCTCAGTGTCCACTGAGATATCAAGGGAGAGGAATTGGGGAGTAGCGGCGGGGAGGCGGGTGAGGGCGGTGAGGAATAGGGATGCCGTGGGGCCGTCGAGGGTGTGTGCTGCGGTGAGGGTGCGGTTGTTGGAGATGGATGCGGCGACGATGGAGGGGTGAAGGTGGCTCGGGAATCTGTGGAGAAGCTGGTGTGATTCGGGCGGTATGTGGCTGTGGCGATATGCAGCTGCGAAGAAGCGTTGGCGCAGGTTGTCGGGGAGCTTGGCGATGGCGATGGACGCCTTTTCCGGGACTGTCGTGTGCGTGTTCTCGTTGGTGAACTTGCAGCGTGACACTAGCAGCGTCAGCCACGCATCAAACTCATGATCGTCAAGGGCATCCGCGACCTGCACAGACCATCATCAGATGTTCAGCTGTGATTAATCTTCACGCAGGAGCGTGTATCAAGGGCGATGATCCGCAGTGTTGGCTGTGTAACAGCTCAACGGGGGCAATCGATATCGCTGAGGCTTGTGCAGCTCTGGAAATACACACCTGCAGGACCGCGCACAACATCCAAATGTGCATTTCCTGGGCTTGCGGTGTTGCTGCTGTGCCAGCATGGTTCCAGATTTTGAATCGCGACAGTGTGATGGAGCCTGGTAGTTGAGCGTCGCCTCCTGCGTCTGCTATGCAGGTCAACACACCACATCGATTTACAACTCCAGGCTGAATGTATTCATGTAGCATGTACGTGTGCGATTTGGTTTTAGGATGCGCTGACTTGCTCAAGTACACGGGACCGTCGGCTGTTGTTGCAGAGCAAAACATGGAACCTGAATACGCCGCTGCAAGGGATTGAACACAGAAGACTGCTGAATGACCTTCTATATACATGATAATTGGAAGGGTGCACCGCAGACCCAACAATGCGGCTGAATGCGATGGATCCAGTAGGCAGTGTGCTAGTGCCCGTGGCGATGGGTCCACTGACTGGCGCCCTTCACTGCGCTTACTCCGATGCCCGACAGTGACAACCACCAATTTCCGTATCTGATGAACTTCCTGTGATTGGTGTTTTTGTAGTGGTAG
The DNA here is from genome assembly GCA_032360965.1 of Ulva armoricana. Lineage (NCBI taxonomy): Eukaryota > Viridiplantae > Chlorophyta > Ulvophyceae > Ulvales > Ulvaceae > Ulva > Ulva armoricana. Next base: position 20,874 of record JAUMHO010056891.1, read on the forward strand.
TTAGCCGTTTGCCGGCACTGATATTTGCGGCCACGCGGCGTCCCGCATGCAACGGCGAAATCGCGAGTGCTCGTGGCTCTGGCCATGGGGTGCAACTTTTCCACTCCGCGCTTGGCCCAACGCGCACAGACGTTCGTACGCTTAGATTGAGGGCATCCTCAAATTCATAAATAAAGAAAGTGGTATGCAAGGGTACGGCAGTTTCACCCCTGGGTCGCAAGGCCAGCCTGGTACTTTGAGCGGTTGAAGCAGTTTCCTGTTCTACACCTCTTGTTGTGACGGTAAGAGCGACAAAATTTTTTCTGCAAACGTTTACGCAGACCCTTTGCGGGATCATGTCGTGTCCTGTTGTTGCAACACATGTACAGGTATGCTTGTTAGACGTCCGGGTCCGTATTCCGCAGAGCGCTTCCACTGCCGGCATCAAGACAGTCATGAAAATTAAATGGCAAGTTGAAGTTGAGAAAGGCGAAAGTAGAAATGACATTCGAACGCACGCGTGACCGTCAGAACGTGCACATGTCCGAGGCACTGTTTTGAACGAGACGAGCGCATTACTTCCCATATCAAGGTGCGATATGCGTCAGAGAAGTTGTAGACGCACAGGATTCCAATGGAGCTGCTGATCAGCGTGACTGGCACGGCGCGGCATCGCGAATGCATTGCGTGTTGGCACCGAGAGCAGTCCGCCGCAGTGTTAACTGGCGGAGACGAGCACTTCGGAATGCAACATGCAACCATGCACACACTAATGGTTGTTATGTAAAGGAACTCCGTATTGCGCATGCGTGCTTCCTGTCCTGCAGCGTCGGGGCTGCCGACTTGGCGTTGCTCCCACTGGTCTCCAGCAAATTCCCATGGCAGGGCAGGTTTGCAGAGCAGCGCCAGGGCTGTCAACGTTATGATAGGTGCTGCTCAGTGTATGTTCAGCGAAATTAAGCGCCTACTGTGTGCTGCTGCGACGAAGACACGATTCGCTGAGACCACTGCAACATACGGACCAGACATCAAACCACTAAGATATTGTTCCATTTTCTCTGGAATTCAGGGGCGGTTTCTGATAGCTTTGTTTCAGCGCGTGGTCAGCACGTAAACATGTACGCACTCTGCAGCTGTGTGCAGGGCTAGTCGGCAGCAGCCCTACCTTTGCCAATGATCGTGACACACTTCTCACTCTGTTAATATGTCCTTGTGCAATTGCTGCAATGGTCCATGGAAAGTAGGCCAATGCAGTGAAACTGTTCATGTTCATCCGAGACAAGTGCAACCAATACACAGTTCAAAATAAATCAGTTTAAGATGGAGCATCACGCCAAATCCAAACGGGAATTGGCCACAGAAACCTCACTGGTAGGGGTGGCACCAAGTAGAGGCAACATATAGCGGAGCCACGACTTCAGGGCAGACCATTCCGGCAAACACAGGCCGCGTGACGCAGTTTGCAAGAGGCTGCCAAATGCACGAAACACAGGAAACTGACCGCAAAACACAGTTGTAGGAACTACAGATGTGCTCTTTGCATGAACTCTGCGCTGTGTGAGGGCGTTTCAACAGGTATTTGCAGGCGTGCTGGTCAGCACTTGGGTTGTGTGCATACTTGATCATCGATGTGCTGGTGCGATTGGCGCCCAGCCAGGCCGCAGCCTGGCCTTCACCAATGGCCATGGTATACCAGGCTGATCTTCTTGTTTGGGCCAGCTTCTGCGACTGCTGCAAAGGCCCATGTGGTCTAGGCCAGTGCAATGAAAATGGCCATGCTCTTGAAACAAAACCAGGACCAGGTGAATCGGGCTAGCGGCGTGCGTACATACTCAGATATAGTGCGCAAGGTCACCATGAATCGTTCAGCCTCGGTTGAGGTGCATACGGTCACTGCTGTACACCTTCATGCAGTTTTGACCTGGCCCTGAGAACATGTGCCGCCACAGTCCTGGGCGCTCCTTCTGGCGATATCAGTATCACAGCTTTTTGATTAGAAGCAACGCTGGTTCAGTGCATGTGATTGCGCACAGGGCCAAGCACATTGCTGTACCATAATCTTGGCGGTGATCAACTGCGTGATCTGCGGGGTAGCCTTGCTGCATGTAGGCACAATTAAAGTTGTAGTTTCGTTCATGGCGTGGACTATCGTTGTCGTGTCGCCAGCGGTGTGCGCCAGCGAAACGGTACCACGCCAGCACTGTCTGATTTCTGGCGGTGGGGCAGCGTCATTCCGCGGCACTAGCCGTGCAATAAGTTTGAATTCTCACATGTTTCAGATTTCCGGTGCGGAAGGCTACGCGTATTTGATTCCAGGAACTCTGTGCCAGCTGCTACTAACCGCACCAGCGACCTGGCCATGGCACTGCACAAAACGTCTCAATTGGTGGTTTCACACACTATACTGTGGTGATGTAAGGTGGCACCACACATCAAGGCCCGCCTTGCGAATGCGTCTGTGCGTCCGGCCAAATGCATGAAAATTTTAGCCCCAGAGCCACGCCCGATGGAAATCGCTGCCACTTCGCCACAAAGGAGTCAACACAGTCCGTGTTGAAATAGATGCATCAAAGGCGATCACGTTCACTCGTGAACTCGCTGGTGAATGTGATTGCATTGCAACAAAGATACGCCATGGCCAGTGACTGCATGGAATCATGTTCGCAGCACCATGGCAAACACGTAACAAGCGCAGTTTTGCGTTTGCTGACATTCACTGATTGGCACGCCCTCCACCCCCGCACCAGGCCGATTTTTTATGCCCCCTAGGCCGCCTCCCCCGCACCAGACCAATCGTCCGCCGCCCCCGCAGCGGCCTCTCCGAACTCCTTCAGTAATACCCGCACACCCCCGAGCCCCCCTTGCTCGTTCTGCAGCCTAGCTCTAATGTTCCAACCCGGGCGGCCACACCCCGCCCTGGCTCATTCCGATCACGTCGCTAACCTTAGCGTTTCCACAGAGGGGGGTGCCACATCCCCACGGTCCAGTGGTTGGAGGACGATATAAAAGCTGACCCCTTCTTCGGAAGGTCTTGGGTTCGATTCCGCGTGCCCCCCTGGGTTTCGAACACAGTCGCGTGCGACCACCTCGCTCAGCACAGGAGGAGGCCTTGTGAGTTGCGTGTGGTTGTCTGAGAGGGGTTTCCAGGTGGTTTACCCCCTTGGCCCTTGGTCCCGGTTATCCGGAGACGTCAAGGTCCTTGTAGGATATGGCGAGTAAGTGTCACATTTAAAGTTACATTTACATTTACATGCATCCTCGCTTTACTACCCGGCATTCTTGCATGCAGCGTCAACGCGCTCATGCCCTGGCTGCAGTGTGAGTTCAACCCGGAGCGGCACAACAGGGTCACCCTAGGTCAGCTGACGCACCACTGTCAACAACTCAGTGCTGCTAGCTGCAGAAGATGCTGTGTTGGCATGCCACGGCTCCTGTGTGCCCCTGGATAATTACATTATCATAATGCGGGCACCTGTGCGTCGGCTGTGTGTGCCCCGCCTGCCCGGACTTTATCTCGGCTCCTGTGGATCAGGCCAGACGGGGACACAAATGGCGTCACATTGAACACTTGCTCTTCGCGTGTCCTAGAGATTCTTGCTCGGGCGGCAGCTCGTTGTTGGCTTCCTCCGCAAGGACCTTGCCATGGCTTGTGCCGGGTGCACCCAGGTAGAAGTTGTGTTGTATTCTTCTTTTCCTGATGACGTACTCTATCTCGGTGGACGTTTCATCGGCATGTCTTGTCCCATTCCTCCATGACCCCCGGTGCCCTGAGCCGTCACACCCCTAAGCCTGGCGTTGTAAAGCAGAAATTCCTGCGTCTGCCATGATTGCAGCGTTCCTGCTGGGTGTCTCCTGTGTTGTATGCACCTGGCAGCCTCAAACTGCACCAGTTATGCGTGGCCTGTGCTTGCACGACTGGTCAGCCCTGCAGTCGTGGCTCCGCTGTGTGGAGCCCCTGCCTGATGCGGCCCCCTGTGGTTGTCACACGTGGGCAGGGCTAGCCACGCACGGTGTACATGTGTTGTACTGGGAGCTGCCTACGCTAGTGCCCTGCCCCCCGGGCCGCACTGCTGCTGCGGTGGCTGTGGTTGCTGGACTTTGCCGCGGACGCGCCGCTGCAGCTGCGCGCTGTGCCTGATGCGGCAAGCGTGCTCGAGCGCATCTGGTTTGAGGGGTGGAACCCATGGCCACAGCGTAGACGAGGTGGTGGGGTAGCATGCCACGGCTAGCATACCATATGTACTTTTGGGGTGTGCATGCTATTAATATTGTGTGTGCTACTGAAATCGCCGGTACCTGCCGCGCTGGTTGCACAACACTGTTGAAACGATGCGCTTTCAGTTGGAGATAGATGGGGTGGCTGCAGGGGTAGCTGCCTCACGTGTAAGGCACCGGCTGCCAGGCTGACCGCAGGTATGTTTAAGGCCAGCATGTTGCAGGGGGTTGCGTCAGTATTATCATCCTTCAAGGATGACAAGTTGTCAGTCCGCACGATGACCGATCAGCCACACCTTGTCAGCTGGGAGGCTACAGGTGGTCAGGATCCAGCAATCCGGCCCAGCGGTTTGACACCCGACTGTGTACACAGGTAGCGCTGGAGCACACCCGCGCAGTACAGAGCAGATTGGAAACCAGATTCGCGTGAGATTGTTGTTTTTCGCCGGTGGGGACAACAGGTCACAACGATGTACTGCGACGTCGCGAGTGGGCAGGGCGGGTGCGTGAGGTTGACGCGATCTCCGCCTGTGGAGCCTGTGTCCAGCGAGGACGATATAGTGGAATATGTGAATTCGGAAACTATAGATCGGTCAAGCGTGTTGAAATGGATCATCGAAGCAGACGGGGATGCGCACCTGCCAGCATCCGTCACTCTATCCCGATTCAATATATGGAGGAATGCGGGAGGTTTAAAGAGCGGCTCAAAGCACAAAGCGAAGTTTGGACAGCTGTGTATCGGATTCCAGGTAGGCAAACCTCGCCCGTTCCCTGTTCATATCAACTAGCCGAATAGCCACTCTGTTGCAGCTTCTGTGTGTAGGTGAAAGTGGCTAGTGAAGAGCCTGTGCTGCTGTTGTCTGATTCCATGACTTGGTCCACTTTGTGGGTTTGCCCTTGTACTTTTTTGTAACTATACTAGCCGAATAGCCACTCTTCGCCGATTCTTACATCGCCATCATCCCGGAAGTTCCCACGCGTGCGTGGTTTTCGACCATGCTTGAGGTCTATGTTTTGATGGTTCAGGTGGCTGATGTCCTGGACGATCATCGGATGGCCGCATGGGCGAGCATCTTGGCTGACCGGATCGCCACCGCATCCACGCGCGACTGCACCTGCGACGGACACGTCTGCACCTGCCACGCTGACCTCGTCCACGACAGCATTTCCGACCCATTAGCCCATCTGCCAGACACTCTTCAGCAGCGCCTCTTCGCAGCTGCGGAAACCCTTGTAGGCACCACTCGATTCTCCCACTCGCTGCTCCTTCGATTCCCAGCAAAATTCCACCAGGCCATCATCAAGTCCTCCGTCACGTCACAGTTCCATCTCACCTTCTATCTCTACCCGGGCCCTCTCATCTCTCGGTTCTGCAAAGCTCTCGCTGTGATGCCTCCCTGCCCTCCGCCGTTCACCGCCGTTCACCGCCCTCCACCACCTTTCCGCAGTGCGCATGGACGCAATTAAGACTAACCCCACTGCTTCCCTCCTCCACACTGCCCTACGTACACACACCCACCTGACAGCCGTCTCCCTCGACTCACTGTCGGCCCACCTTGTCAAGAAGATCAACCCAGCTGTCGCCGCCCTCGTCCATCTCCGCCGTCTCGACCTTGGCAAACGTGATGACCACGGCTTCTACCCCGATGCCCTGCGTCCCATCCAGAAAGCCTTCCCGTCCCTGCGGCACCTTCAGTGCCTCACCATCCGCCTGTGCAGAGGCTTCAGCCGTGTGTCCTCTCACGAGTCGTATGATTTGGCCGTAATGTCCTTCAACCAAATCAAGGAGTGCCTCCCCAGCTGTCTGTCCCTCACACTACGCAGCCTCACCGCTCTCACTTCTCTCCACATACACGAGCGCGGCGCGTACCTCGAGGCCAAGAATCCGCTCCACCTACGCCATCTATGCCACCTCGAGCTCGGCCAGGGCTGGTTCCAGGGGCTCGCTGCAGACAGCCTCCTGAGGTACCTCCACGCCACCCTCGCGGACCTTCGCCTTGTCGACCCAGTGGAATCAGTCCACAGCTGCGATTGGATGGAATCAGGCTTGCTGGTGTATCGGGAGCTGCCGCGGCACACCATGCTGCGCGCGCTGCGCGTCATCGTGCCGGCGTGCTACCGCAGCCTTGAACGCTCGCTGTTCCACACCGCCCTCTTCGAGCAGGTGCCCGCGGCATTCGCGCGGCTGCAGAGCCTGCGCGAGCTTGATATCGAGGGAGATGCGCAGCTGCTGCTGCGTGCTGTGCCTGCTGTGGCAAGTCGGCTGGAGCGGCTCAGCATGAGAGTTCAGGTTGAGGGGCCGAGGGGGTGCCCGCTGCGTTTAGCATGGGACTCGTGCTACCAGCAGGTGCAGCTTCCGTGTCTCACCAGGCTTGACCTGCAGTTTGTGCATGGGGTCGGCCCAGATGCGGTGCCTGGGATCGGTAGTCTGCTCTCGTCGTTGTCGAATTTGAGGTATCTGGCTTTGTCAAAGTACCGCCACTGTTTGCGCGGCCCGGACGACATGGCAGCGCTGGCTGCGCTCGACGGTCTCACAACCCTTGAGCTGGATGGGTTCGATCTGGACCCCCGGTTACACCATGCGCTTGCGCATTCGCTTCGTAATCTGCCGAAGCTGCGGCGGATATCGCTGGTCGACTGTCGCCTCGCTGATACGTTTGCGGTGGCGTTAAGCGAGGCGGTGGAGCTACGTCTGTGGCCAGCCCTGGCACATGCAGTGCTGGGATGTTGTAAGTTCCGGAACGGAGCAGAGTCGCTGGTGCGTACTGCCACCAGCCTGGCGCACCTGAGTGTGCTGGAGTTTCGGGGGGATGAAACGGAGCCTACTGCTTTCGAGCCAGTCTGGGAGCAGCACTCGCAGAGCAGTGACTGGGAGGGTAGCGAGGGGCATGACGAGGATGATAGCGGTGGTAACTATTATGATTCAATTGATATCAGCCATTGCCGGCGGCCAGCCGTGATGTTGCTGTCACAGACTGCTGTTGCGGGACTGTCGGATGTTGCTGCCTCGCTCAACGTGCCATTGTCGTGGCGCACAACGCTGACATCACAAGCGTGAGGTGAGAAGCGTGGCACATTCAGAGACGTTTTGGCGCCCTACATGCCGTGGCAGCAGGACAGGTTACATTGCATAGTGTCCGTAATGGCATCATGCAGGCTGCGTGATTTCAACTTGAAACGTGGTTAGACTTGGGCATGTGTGCTGCTGTATGCCATGCGTCTGTAAACACCATGTGGTGCCACTGTGCTCGGTGGAGGCAGCATTCAGGTCACCAGTAGCATTGCCATAGTCCCTCCACACGTGTACACCTGCGCGGTTATGTGCCCTGGTTTTGTACGTCTAGCACGGGCATTTTATACCCGATCTTAAGAATTCTGCCTATTCACATGCCAGTCCAACACTATTTGGGCTCGATTTCGTCACAGGTGTACGAAAGAAACAAAAAACATGCTTTGGTCTGCTTGTGCGAGATGGCCTGTGTCTATGAGGTGGTTTGTGATGGCTCTTAACAGCATCCCAGGGGCTATCGCCCAGCACACAGCCGTGTTCTCAAATACCCGCAGCTCTGCTTTCACAATATTTGTACCAACGCCGCGGATGCCGGCGAGCACCGCAATTATTTATGTTGCCTTTTCAGAAAAAATAATTGCGGTGCTCGCACAATCAACTAGCCAGAGTGTGCACCTGCATACAACTGCACGTTGCAAGCACCACCGTCACGGTGGCAGTGGCTGTCACTTGGCATGCCCCACGTTGTGCAAGCTCACAGGCAGGGCGATGGGGTGTTACCCTACGAGGAGCGCCTCATGCAGCAGTGGGTGGCTAAGGGTGCCTGTGTTGGTGCTGCTGGCGTACCTGATCACACTGCACTCACAAACTGTGCACAGTATAAATATTAATCACAGAAGGCACTCAGGGTGTGCCTTTCTGGATCCACTGGAGTGCATTCCACTCGAGTGCTTTCCACTCGAGTGCTTTCCACTCGAGTGCTTTCCACTCGAGTGTATCCACTCGAGTGCTTTGGAGTGGGTACGCTTGCCCATGATGCAAGCCTGCCACCCTGAATTTGCTTGTCTCAACGCACAGCACCGGATGGCGGACCAGGTGCCTGTTGAGGTCACTCACAGCCTCTTGTGCAGCCCCGAGGCCTAGTACTAGTACGGCACAGCACACTACCAGTCCAGTGGTCAGAGGACGTTATAAAAGCTGACCCCTTCTTCAGTTCAGTCTTCAGACCTTCTTCGGAGTTCGGAAGGTCTTGGGATCGATTGCGCTTGCCCCCCTGGGTTTCGAACACAATCGCGCGCGACCACCTCGCTTAGCACAGGAGGAGGCCCTGTATGTATGATTACATTGCCTTATCCATAAGGACATTGACACCTCCGGCAACCGGGAACGGGCCCTGTGAGATGCGTGCGGCTGCCAGACAGTGTCTGAGGGTTTCAAGGTGGTTTACCCCCTTGGCGCCCCGAGCTTCGCCACCTGGAGTACTTTCTAGGCTCCTCCAAGGCTGCTCCTCCCCACGCAGTCTCCCAGTGCTTGTACACATGTCCCAGTGCGATCGCATGTGCATGCAGCAGGGTTTCGAGGGCGTGCAGGGTTCTAGGGCTCTGCTGGAGGCAGAGTAATCTGTGTTGCTTTTCCTGTAACTGGGGCGTCGTGCGAAGTCCTCCTGGGAGCAGGGGAGCAGGGGAGGCGCTACGATCGGATTGGATCCATTCCGGATGTGCCTGTGTTGATGATGTCACACAGTGATGTGGTGGGCTGTAGTGCGCACATTGATCATATATGTTTTTGCTTGCTAGATTGAAACTTTGTTACCCCTTTCTGCCTACTGCGCTGTACCACATTGTTTGGCCCGCGC
>JAUMHO010057112.1:0-29924 GCA_032360965.1 Ulva armoricana
CGGGCAATGACCAAAGGAGCGAGTCTTTGGTGAAAACTGTTGAGCAGGCGCTCGGCGACGACGGCCCGTTGTGGATCGATCAGCATCTTCTGTGACTTGAGCTGCGGCCCGTTCTCTGGAAAAAACGAGGCCTGGGCGCTAAGCGCCCAGGCCAAGAGGAAGAGTACCTTCGTCATCACTGGCGTTCCATGATGGTATTGACTGACTTACCTTCGATGGTACGGCTCATGAGCAAGATTTTTTGATGCGAGAAACTTTCCGGATTGAAAGTCACTGGAATGGTCAACGGCACCATTTTCAGTGGGCAGAAATCACGGATCTTCTTCATGATCGGCAAGATGGAGAGGGTATCTTTGCCGTTCGAGACGTACTCCACGTGATCGAGTGCGAGACAGTCGCTGGGGTTCCAACCGACGAGCTGCGCGCTGCCAGATTCCCCACCCAAGAAGCCGAGTTCGATGTAGTCCACCACGGCGTAGATATGGTCGTCTTGGTTTTGAGAAGCCGCTTCGGTCACTTTAAGACTGTCTTCTTGCTGATAGCGAGTATGGGCGTTCACCAAAACTTTGTAGTCGCCGCCTTGCAAGTTACCGACGGGCACGACTTCTTTAAAAGGGATGACCATGGCGGCACAGGCCTCGGCTTTCTGGTCTTGGCGCACCAGCGCAGTCACACGCACATTGATCACATCGTCTTGGACCTTCACTTCGACGTTGTTGCGGCCGTAGCAGGGGTTAGGGAAGTACCCAGTGACCACGAGCTCGACGTTGTCATTGTTATCAAAGCCTGACGGGACGAACAGGTGATCCACCGGTGCATCGATGACGCGTGGTGCTTGGGCGTAGAGTGGGGCAGAGACGAGAAGAGCGAGTAGTGTAAGCATATTCCCTCCAAGGAACGTTGTTTTATGAAAAAAACATACGTCTTGGAGGACAGGAAAAACGTGGGCCAAGGCGGCCCACAACATGATGTTTGTCAGTTAACGGTAGATGAGGATCTCTTCTCGCTGGGCCTTATACTCGGCCTGGCCGAATTTCATGATCTCATTGTACTGCTCACGCGAGCCATTTCTCTCCACCCACAAACGCAGCTGATCAGTGCCATTGATGAGATCAATCGGCATGCGATCGTATTCGTACTCGTAGGGTGGCTGCTTCCATTTAAATTCGCTGCCGAGGTGATGATAGAACTCGCGGCAAAGCGTTTGACACAGACGCCAGGGTTCGAATTTTTTGCGATCGGTGACGTGAATTTGGAAACCGCCGGTCGGGATGCCTTGGTGTTTTTGGAATGTCGGCAAGAACACCAGCGGACGCAAGACCTGGCCGTGGAGTTCTTCTTTCTCGAGAACTTTTTTGAGTTTGTCGTGGTAGCTGAAGGCTTCGATTTTCGGATGGCCGATGATCTCGAGGCTGCGCGTGCTGCCGCGGCCCTCAGAGATATTTGTTCCCTCCCAGAGAACGGTGCCCACGAACGTGTAGGCCGCTTCCACGGTGGCGAGATTGGGTGAGGGCAAAACCCAGGGAAGACCGGTGTCTTCATAACTCATTTCGCGCTTCCAGCCCTGCATCTCAATAATGGCGAGATTGCAGTCCGGCGCGTTCCAGAATTTTTGATTCATGAGGGCGACTTCCGCCATGGTGAGGGCGTGGCGCACCGGAATGGGGTGGCGACCGACGAAGGAGTCGAACTTCATGTCGAGCACGTTGCCCTCCATGGTCACTCCATCAATTGGATTCGGACGATCCAAAATGACCACTTGAACGCCAGCTTTTTGACAGGCCTCCATCATGTACGTCATGGTGTAGATATACGTGTAGATGCGCGTGCCCACGTCTTGCAGATCAACGAACACGTGATCCAGGCCCTTGAGCATTTCTTGGGTGGGGATGCGGGTTTCAGAGTAGAGCGAAAAAACTTGTAAATTGAAGTACGGGTGAATGCCATGGCGAGATTCCACCATGTTGTCTTGCACATCCGTCACGAAGCCGTGCTGGGGACCGAAAACTTTCACCAGGCGGTCACCGAAAACCCGCTTCAAAGCTAAGAGGCCGTGCTCGATTTCAGAGGTAATGGAAGCGGCGTGGCAAAGATAGCCAATCTTCCCAGGGAATTTCTTCTGTAGTTGCGGGTCTTCCAAGAGGCGTTGCAGTCCGGTAACAACTTTGGCTTTCATTACATGGCCCTTTCAAAATCAGGTCGATAAGATAGCCCAATCTTATCCTTTAACTTGGAGTTAAGTCCATGGTCCAAACTCGCGCTCTGGGGCTGTTATCGTTCTTGTTTTTTACGTTCGGTTTCATCACCTGCCTGAACGATCTTTTGGTGCCCCATCTTAAAAACTCCTTCGAGCTCAGCTACACCGGCTCCATTCTTGTGCAGTTTTGTTTCTTCACTGCGTACTTCGTCATTTCGCCACCGTCAGGAAAGATCGTTGAAAAAATTGGTTACAAGCGCGGCATGATCGTCGCTCTCTTGATCATCGCTGTCGGTTGCTTGCTCTTCGTTCCCGCGGCGAAGATTCACTCCTTCAATTTGTTCCTTTTTGCTTTGTTCGTGCTCGCGGGCGGGATCGCGCTTTTGCAAGTGGCGGCCAATCCGTACATCGCTCGTTTGGGCGCACCAGAAACGGCGTCCCGTCGTTTGACGTTGGTGCAAGCTTTCAACTCACTCGGCACAGCGGTCGCTCCATTGCTTGGCGCTGCTTTGATCTTCCGTGCAGGTTTCAGCGGTGCTGAATCGGTCGTGGGTCCTTACACCGGACTTGCGGTGGTGTTAGTGTTGCTCGCCGTTGGCGTGCACTTCACGCACTTGCCTGAGATTGAAGAAGAAAAAGAAGAGGCCGGCGCAGCTGCGGGCAAACTCACAGACCATCCGCATTTGATTTTAGGTATTCTCGGTATCTTTTTCTACGTCGGTTCTGAAGTCGCCATCGGCAGCTTCCTCGTGAGCTTGATGAATCTGCCAGAAATGGGCGGCATGCACGAAGTTGAAGCCGCGAAATACGTGGCCCTTTACTGGACAGGTGCGATGATCGGTCGTTTCGCTGGTTCGGCGTACATGCAGAAACTCGGTCCAGCACGCACGCTGTTCTACCACGCCATCGTAGCAGTGTTCTTGATCGGTGCGAGCTTCTTCCTCACCGGATTGAATGCCTTGGCCTGCTTATTGTTCATTGGTTACTGCAACTCGATCATGTTCCCGACCATTTTCACGCAAGCGCTGGATGGCGTTGGGTCTTACACCAAGAAAGGCTCGGCCTTGTTGTGTATGGCGATTGTCGGTGGGGCCATTGTTCCCTTGCTTCAAGGTGCCATCGCTGACAGCAGCGTCGGCCTTCGCACCTCTTATTTGGTGCCGCTCGCTGGCTACGTGTACATCGCTTACTTCGGCTGGTACCGCGCCAGAAAGGTGAAATAATGAAAGCTCGCGTCGCCATTGGCATTGATATCGGTGGAACCAACACAAAACTCGCGCTCGTCACGAACGAGGGTGCGATCCGTGGCGCCCGGAGTTTCAAAACTCAGGACTACCCGGATTTTCCGGCGTACCTGAAAGAACTCACTCGGCAAATCACCGAGCTGATCGAACTCAAGAAGACAACATCTCTGGCGGAAACGCCGATCGCGGGGATTGGCGTGGGCGCGCCGAACGCCAACTGGAATAACGGTCACATCGTGTCTCCGGTGAACTTGAAGTGGGGGCGCGTGGATCTTGCGCACCAGCTCGAGGCTTCCGTGGGGCTCCCGGTTGAACTTGATAACGACGCGAACACCGCGGCCATCGGCGAAGCGCTTTTCGGCGTCGCTAAGGGCGAGCGCGATTTCATCATGGTCACTCTCGGCACGGGGGTGGGCACCGGCATCTACGCTGAAGGTCAGATCATTCGTTCGGCGAACGGTAAGGCGGGCGAAGGCGGGCACATCGTGATCGATAAAGAAGGCCGTCAGTGCGCGTGCGGTGGCAAAGGCCATCTCGAAGCGTACGCCTCTTCTCCAGGTGTTGAGCAAACCGGCGAGAAAATCTTTGGACGTAAAATTACTGCCAAAGAAGTGTCTGACCTTTGCATGAAGGGCGATGCGCTGGCAGAAAAAACCGTCGATCAAACGGCCGAGTGGTTAGGTCTAGGATTATCCACCATGGCCGCGGTCTTGAACCCCACGTTGTTTGTGTTGGCCGGTGGTGTGTCTCAGATTTCAGAAGATTTTGATAAAAGAGTCCAACATTGGTTAGACGTCTACGCCTTCAAGGGCATTCGTCACGAAGCGCGCGTGCGGACCACGTCGACCAACCAAGAGAACGGTTCTGTGCTGGGAGCAGCGGCGCTGATTCTCCACGGCAAAGGTTGATGACCAGAGCGTGAGCGTGATAGTTTTTAAGAGGGAGGTCTTATGCAGCAATACCACCAGCTCTTGCGGCGTGTGCTCGACGAGGGCGTGAAAAAAGAAGACCGCACGGGCACCGGCACTCTCTCCGTGTTCGGCCATCAGATGAGATTCAATCTCTCTGAAGGCTTTCCCATGATCACCACCAAAAAAATTCACATGAAGTCCATCGTGCACGAACTCTTGTGGTTCCTGCAGGGTGATTCGAACATCAAGTATCTCAAAGACAACGGTGTCTCGATCTGGAATGAGTGGGCCGATGAAAACGGCGAACTCGGCCCGGTGTACGGTGTGCAGTGGCGCTCGTGGAAGACCCACGATGGCCGCACCATCGACCAGATAAAAAACCTCATCGACATGATTAAGAAGAATCCCGATTCACGCCGCTTGATCGTGAGTGCGTGGAACGTGTCGGATGTCGACAAGATGGCGCTGCCTCCGTGCCACACACTTTTCCAGTTCTACGTCGCCAACGGCAAACTCTCGTGTCAGCTCTACCAGCGCTCGGCGGATATTTTCCTGGGTGTGCCGTTCAACATCGCCTCATACGCTTTGCTTACATTGATGGTGGCGCAGGTGTGCGGCCTTCAGCCCGGCGATTTTGTGCACACCATGGGGGACGCGCATTTGTACTCCAATCATCTGGAGCAAGCCCAGTTGCAGCTCACGCGCGAAGCCTACGCGCTTCCAACATTGAAAATTAATCCTGATGTAAAAGATATCTTCAGCTTTAAGTTCGAAGATTTCACGCTCGAGAATTACCAGGCACATCCTCACATTAAAGCAGCGGTGGCGGTTTAATATGCGTATTTCCATGATTGTGGCGAAGAGTTTGAATGATGTGATCGGCGTGGGAGGCAAACTCCCGTGGTCACTCAAAGCGGACCTTCAGCATTTTAAGAAAACCACCACCGGTCACCACGTGATCTTGGGCCGCAAGACCTTTGACTCCTTAGGTGGCAAACCGCTTCCGGGCCGCATGCACTTGGTGATCTCTAACGATCCAAAATCCGCCAGTGAAAACGTGCTGTGGTTTAACTCGGTTTTCCGTGCTCTGAAGCACGCCGAACGCCAGGGCGAAAGTGAAGTCTTCATCATCGGTGGTGCGCAGATTTATAAGGCCTGCATGACCCTGATCGATCGTTTGTACCTCACGGAAGTGCAAACTAAGGTCACCGGCGATACGTTTTTCCCGGCACTGTCGCACAAGAACTGGAATCTCGTCAGTGAGTCGGTGATTCCGGCGGATTCGGACAATCAGTATCCGTTTACCATTCGTGTGCTCGACCGGAAGAAATTCTAATGTGGGCCCTCTTGTTGGTTCCCATGGCCTTCGCGCAGATCGAAGGCCGCTGGCTATCGGAAGATAAAGACGGCGAAGTCTTGGTCTATAAAGAAGGAAGCAAGTGGTACGGCCGTTTGGTGCGCGCCAAGCTGAACAAAGACACCAACAATCTTGATCTCGAAAATCCGGACATCGAAGAGCACAGCAAATCCATCGTCGGTAAAGTCATCGTCAAAGACATGAAGAAAGACGGCAAAGAGTGGAGCGGCGGCACGGTGTATGATCCGAAGTCGGGTAAAACCTACGAAGGTAAGATGTGGCGCGACGGAGATCTTCTCAAGCTGCGCGGCTTTGTAGGGATTTCCTTGTTTGGGCGCAGCTCCACCTGGACCCCGCTCAAAGAGGGCGAAGTGGGAGTGCAGGGTGAAGTCATGGAAGAAAAGACGCCTGCGCCGTAACGGCCGTCTAAATTCTAAACACTCTGAAGGCCTTGAATTTGAGCTGAGACGGCATGGGGCCTGCAATATCTTGGGGCAAATGAGGTTTCTATGAACAACGACATCCAAACCACCAACACCAGCACAAACCCCCTTCCGCCGTTTATGGTGGGGGAGCCTCAGTTTAGTGATGACGATCTCTCCGAGATGCTGGCCACGCTCAAGTCTTACGATCGACCGATCAATCGTGAGAAGCCGGTGACGGTGTATATCGCTCTATCAATTCTAGGATTTTTTGCCGTCTTGTTTGCGGCGGGTGCAGTGATGGTGCCGAACTTCTTTGCGATGAAGGCGTTTCACAGTCTTGCTCTGGGGATGGGCGCAGTGACCTGCGTGGCCCTAGGAGTGATTCACGTCCTAGGGGCGCGCATTAGGCAGATCTAGATTTCTTCGATCACACGAGCTTCTACACGACGATTGCGATACTCGCCCTCCATGCCTTTATGGGGCGCGACGCGGTCTGTTTCGCCAATGCCAGTTACCGTCAGACGATTTGATTTGATATCGTAAGATTCCACCAAGATCGAACGGATGGCTTCAGCACGACGAAGAGCGAGACTCTTGTTTTCTTCCATGTTGCCCGACTTGTCGGCGTAGCCCTTCAATTCCACTTTAGTTGCTGGATGGGCCTTGAGGTAGTTCGCGAGATGCTGAATCTGCGGGCGATACAGGTCTGGTACGACGATGCTTTCCTTCGCGAAGTTCACGTCCACCGAGATGGCGACTTTATCACCTGTCTGGCAACCGTAGGCATCCACCACGGATTTCTTTGGCGTGCTGGCGCAGTAGTCGTGGGAGTCGTGCACGCCATCGCGGTCGGAGTCTTTTTCGTAGGGCAGCGCCTGGGCCGTGAAGATGAAGAGGGCCGAGAGCAGTAGGTATTTCACTGTGGAGTCCTTTTGTGATTGAGCTACAAGCACTCTGGCGCAGCGGGCGCACAACGACTGCACGGAGATGTGCAGTGAATGTGGAGAGGTCTAGACAACTTTGTGCCTGGGTCCGAGTTAGGATGAGGCAGTAACAAAGGAGTTATATGAAAATACTTTTCGTCTTAATCGCATTGGCCGGCTGTTCTCATAAAATGAATCACGAGGAGACGGCGACGGCGATGATTCGCTCGAGCGAGCAAAAAAATCTCAATGGAACTGTGACGTTCAAAAGTACAACGAGCGGGCTCATGGTCGAGGCTCACATCATGGGACTCAAACCTAATTCCTATCATGGCATGCATATTCATGAGAACGGCCAGTGTGAAGGTCCGAACTTTGAGTCGGCCGGGCCCCACTTCAATCCGCAGAAGCACAAACACGGTGCCCCGGGAAAAGAGAGCCACATGGGTGATCTCGGTAACATCATTTCGGATGCGGAAGGACACGGTAAGCTGAGTCTGCTTTTGACCGATGTGAGACCGGAGGACTTCAAGCTCATCGTGGGTCGCTCCGTGCTGATCCATGACGAAGCTGACGATCAAAAATCACAGCCCGCCGGAAAGTCGGGAGCTCGCATCGCTTGTGGCGTGATCAAACGCTAACCGAATCTTCATATTTGCTAGAAGTTTTATGAGTGTGAAAAGTGCATACTGGTATTAAGAAAAACAAAAATAGTGTGTAACGCTTGATGTTTTTCCAAAAACGGGTTCCTTCGGGGACCCGTTTTTATTTGGAAGTGGGGGCCGGTTATTGCAGGACCGGGTTCAACTCCCCCCACTCAGTTCAATTCTAAATCACTTCAAAAAATTTGCGATGTCATAAAGGTGCGCAGTAGTTAACGACTACTGCAGCGTGGATCACTTTCCGAGCGATACGCTTCTGGTGGAACACAAGCATCAAGCAAACATGAAGCATGGACTTGCTCATAAGAGCCTCTCACTCTACAGGTTACGCGTCCCTGCGGATCTCTTCCTGTTACAACTGTGCTTGAGACAGTCACGTTGAATCGTTCACACCTATTAGTAGCGAGACAGGCTTGACCCGCGGGCTTCAATACAGACGAGACGGCGCAGGTGTTCGTGGTGACAGAACAGTTCAACGAGGCACAATCCACGTCGAAACTGCAGCTCTCGCCAACACTTAAACCTTCCGCTGGGGCGTAGACAGTTTGCTTCGGAATGCAGCCGAGGGAGCGATCCGGGGTAGAAATGCTGGCATAGTTGATGCCGGCTTCATGGGCGTAAACCACGCGAAAGAGTTTTTGATCATGCTGCTTCACGAAGGGAGTGGTGAAGTTAAGGGGCCAGTAGAAATACAGGGTGCGAGAGCGGTCCAAGTCACTGCTGGGGGCGGTGAGGACTCCGTTTTTCACGAAGAACCACACGCGGTTGATTTCAGATTGTGGAAGTAAGAGGGTATCTTCTCCAGTCCCAGGGTTGGCGCTAATCGCGGCATAGAGTTTCTCGGTAGGAATTCCGACCGCCGGGCACGTGACTTTGTGGCCAGCAACTTTTGGATCTAACACGTAACCGAGTTGGGCACTGACGGTGAGTGGTGAATCTTTGAGAGACAGGAGTTTGAAAGAGTGTCCACTTGTGTTGCCAAAGGAGAAAAGGAGAAACGAGCTTGGGCGTGTGCCAAGACGTGGATAGAGAGCATTATCGATGTCTCCGAGTAAAAACTTATTATGGCAGAAACCATCGAACTGGTTTTGACCCCAAGGCAGTGGCGAAGGATCAAATCTTTCGTTGTGAAAGAAGTGCACTTTCTCTGTATTGACCACAGAGCCATCTGGCGCCGTCGTGTTTTGGAGGCAGTAGTAACTTGTGATGGATTCGAAAGACACTTGTGCCTTCGCGGGTGTGAGCGCGGAGAGCGTGAGTAAGCACAGGACCATGAGCATGTTCTTCATAAGGTTTCCTTAAATGTTAGAACTGGTTATCTAAGCTTACGTGGAGGTGAGAGCGAAGCCAGAGAATGTTTCTTAAAGATAATATCCCGACAAAGTCAGTTGGCCCAGTGTGAGAGAGTTAGGCACCTTTTGGAATTAGCCAAATGTGTAAGTGCTCGTCATCATGTGAAGTCTTAGCCATTTCCACTGGTGGAAGTGGAAATCACTTCTGGCACTTCGGACAGTGATAAGTCCCACGTTGCGCGAGCACGGTTTTCTTCACCGGCGTGACGCCACACAGCTTACAGGTCTCCTGCCAAAACACGACTAAGTTACTGACCCCAAGACCTTTCTCACCGCTGGTGTCGCGGTAGCCGCCTTGGAAGGTGGTACCGCCGGAGGCGATGGCGCCGGAGATGACTTTCTGGATGGCGGCGAAGATCAGCGGGAACTCGGCAGCTTTGACTTTCGCGCAGAGACGCTGAGGACGAATGCGGGCGTGGGCGCAGATCTCGTTGGCGATGTAATTACCCGAGCCCGCGAAATACTTTTGATCTAGTAAAGCGACCTTCAGTGCGCGGCCTGGCATGCGCTTGATGGCGGCGATCATAAATTCCAAAGTGAACTCTGGAGATGCGAGATCAGGACCGAGCTCATTGAGCTTGAGCTGCGCTTTGGCGTCCGAGAGATGATACATGTGACCAAAGCGGCGCGGATCATCGTAGGTCAAATAGCGCGGTCCCATTGGGGTTGTGCCTTCGAGGATGAGATGCGCGTGTTTGTTCGTGGGACGAGTGGTGGTAATGAGCCAGGTGCCGGTCATACCGAGGTGCGAGAGTAAGTGCGAGCCGTCGTCGAGTCGGAAGTCGAGCATTTTGCCTTTGCGGTGTGCGGCGCTGAAGGTGCGGTCAGTGAGGTTTAATGGGGTATGAAGGACGTCTTTTTTGAGTTCTTTTGTGATGGAGAATTTTGACACTGCAAAGGGGAGCAGTGTGGTCAGTTGCGAACGGATGGTTTCGACTTCGGGGAGTTCGGGCATTTGTTTCTATCCTGCTGAAGTACCTAATATATCGATAAAAACTAAGAAAGTGGAGAACCGATTGGCATATCTTGGGGCAGACACATTCCCATGCGACTTTTTTGATTGAAAGCACAAGAAACAAGCTTGAGCGTTCGACTTTTCTTCGCCAGAACCAACGACTTAGATCTATGAGAATTTAGAAAAAATCTTTTTCATTTTTCATTTTATAATCAAATAAAATCATAAGATCAGATTATAAATGCACAGAAAAAGTAATGATGAATAACTTATCACGAATCAACGACGTCCTTGCGCCCATCGAACTCGCAAGAGAGTTGCTATTTACCAGGCTTTTAAAATCTGTCTGGATTATTGTCATATTCTACTCATTCGTTTTTTACTTGCTTGGTGCACAGGTCGCCTTTGGAGCGCTAGCGTTTGGGGTCGTGGTTTTGTGCCCGCTGGCCTGGTGGCTAGAGCTTAAGAGTTTCAAAATCAGCTCAAGGCTTCTTTTTATCGCGAGCTGTAATTTTTATGTTTACACTTCGAGCCTCGCCTTCGCTCATCAGATTTCCTCGGAATTTTACTATTTGCCGGCTACCATGCTGCCTTTTCTGATTTTTGATGGTTCAAAGAAAATAGAGATCTGGAGTTCTATCATACTCTCTTTGCTGCTCGGGATAGTTACCGATGCTGAATTTGTTTTCTTAACGCAAGAATGGCTGGCAATGAATGCACCCATAACCTTGTTGAAGAATATTAATTTCATAGGTTCATCTGGGCTTACCCTGGTGTTCTTGTCCATATTCATGAAAACTAATTTTCAACTCAAAGACTTGTTAGTTTCACGGGCCGAGCAAGAATCAAAGGAACTCAAGATCTCCCAGGATCAACTGAGGAGAGGTATTCTTTTACTGGAAGAATCTCAATCCATCGCCAAGCTGGGCGGATGGGAACTTGATATAATGACTGGCGAACTTTATTGGACAGCTGAAACATATCGGATCCATGATACTTGCCCCGAAGAGTTTAATCCAACGGTTGATGCTGGCGTAGGTTACTTCTTACCAGAGTCGAGAACGATTATTTCTCATGCGCTGGAGTCTGCCATGACTCATGGCGAGGGCTATGATTTGTTTTTGGAAACATACACGACGAAGGGAAGGAAGATTGATGTGCGAACAACGTGTCATGTTACTTTAGCAGAGGGCAAGCCGGTAAAACTGTCTGGCATATTTCAGGATATTACGGAAAGGAAAAAAGCTGAGGAGAGCCTTCAGGTAGAACGAGCGAAGGCCATACAGAACTCCAAACTCGCTTCGCTCGGTGAAATGTCAGCAGGGATCGCTCATGAAATCAATAATCCACTCGCCATCATCGCTGGTAATTTAAGTCTTCTTCCAGAGTTTAAAGATAATCCCGAAAAGTTTACTGCAAAAATTACTTCCATGGAAAAGGCGACTCATCGAATCGAAAAAATTGTTAGTGGGCTAAAAAAATTCGCCCGTTCATCTTCCGATGGGGTTGACCATAGAGCGCACTCTCTTTCGGAAATATGTGAAGAAGTGCTGGTGCTGACCGAAGGCAAGGCGAAGAGAGGTTCCGTTTTGATAAAGTTATCTGCCGAGGCAAACTTCAGCATTATTTGCGATGTCGTTGAAATCGAGCAGGTTGTCATTAATTTGGTCACTAACGCGATTGATGCGCTCAATAGTCGAGATGAAAAGTGGATAAAGCTCAATGTGTTTGCAGAACCTCAGCACGTGGTGCTGCAAGTGTTGGATTCCGGCCCTGGAATATCTCCCTCCATAGAATCAAAAATCTTCGAGCCGTTTTTCACAACCAAAGAAGTTGGACAAGGAACCGGGCTCGGACTTTCAATTTCAAAGGGGATTTTAGAAAACCATAACGCCACAATTAAGATTAATCGCTCTTTTGCAAATACTTGTTTTGAAATTAAGTTCCCGAAAATGGAAGTGAGCCAGAATGTCGTTTAAAATTTACTATCTCGATGATGAGCCTGATCTTCTTGAAATCATGTCTGACATGCTCTCCTCGAATGAAGTAAGCGTCGAAACATTTCAAGACTTCTCCTCTTTAATAAGCAGATGCGAAACAGTTAAGCCCAATATGTTTTTCTTAGATTACCGGTTGCCCGGAATAACGGGAGATGACGTTGCCTGGAAGCTTGATCCTGGAATTCCCAAAGTGCTGATTACCGGCGATCTTTCAGTACAAACTACGTATGTATTCAATGCTGTGATAAATAAAACATCTTCAAGGAAAGACCTTCTTTCTTTAATCGAGACTATAAGAAAGATTAAGTGAATGATCGCGGACGCAAAGCTTTAAGGCATCAGCAGACTTTAAAACATCTGCTGGAACCGCCATCTTCTAGTTGGGAGTCGGCATCGTAAAATTCAACAACTCTTTGCTCGAGTAGTGGGGATGCTCAGGATCTTCGACATGCGTAGGAGCAACTCGAGTGCTGGGTGTGTATCTTCCATAGATGTAGCGATTAAATTCTTCTGAGAAATCTAACCCCGTACTAGCAGAAAGTTCTTTTTCAAACATCTCTGTCGTCACCGACGAGAACATGTTTCGTTTAAAATACTCTTTTAAGAAATCCTTTAAGAACAACCCTCTCATATTGAGCTTGTAAGCAATGAGCGATAAAAAGGCTGAGCCCTTCACGTAAGAGTCTCTGTCTGTGCTTCGTCTCCATTGTGAGTGCCCTGAAATCTTAGCGTTCTCAAAGGGGAGCGTTTCAAGCTGCCTGTAGGCATCACCTCTCCACGTTGAGAGGCCCTCATCCATCCACCCAGAATTTCCGTTGGCCGGCATCACTCCACGAGCATTGTACGAATGGAAAAGTTCGTGGCCCAGAGAGACGAGGCCTGTCGCGGTAGCGCCGGAATACTCCATTCCCCCTCTCGCAAGGGAAGTTCCATAGATGAGAACTTGCTCATGAGGGAAAGGGCCGTAATCGGCCTCGAGCTCAGCAAGAATGGTTTTTGTCTGTTGGAGGAATTGATCAGTTTCGACGATCGCATAAATATCCACAGGAAGTTTTCTTCCGTCGATGGAGGTGTAGTAGAAGCTCACATTTCTTGTGATCGCTTTCGTGGGGAAAAGATGGAAGAACACGGAAGAGCTAGTGTAGTGCGCGGGATAAGAAACTTCGAAGGCGTTGTTGCTAAGTCTTGAAACTTTTCCATTGGCCTTCACTGTGTGGTCGATGCTGTTGGCGCCTGTGACTTGAACGTTAAAAGTCTTAGGATAATGATCGAATTCTAAGTTCGAAGGGATGTAGGCTTCGAGATATCGGCGGTCAGATAAATCACCGAGCCAAAAGCCAGAGGCGACACCTTGGGCATTGAAGACAACGTTTTCTTTAATCGTGTGCTTAAGCTTGAGTTGGTAAGTTCCGGCGGCCAATGGCTGGTTGAGCACTCGGTATTTTGTTTGCCCTTCAGGATCCGAAATCAAGGCAACGTCCACAGCGTTACCATCGAGAGTGACATCTGTTGGGTCAGGCACGAGATCAAAAATGGGGTAGCCGGGTTCAATCACTTTTAAATTGATCGTTGATTCGGCAGTGGCCGATTTGCTCTGGAAATTATAGCGAAGGTTGTAGACGGCATTTTGAAAATCAACGAAGACTGCCTGGCCATTTTTATAAGAAAATGAGGGAGGAGCAAGATCATAAGAGGCAAAAGCCTCCAAAGAAAGAGTGACGAGCATGAAGGCAAGAAGGATAAGTTTCATAACTAAAAGCTTAGCCCTAAACAGGATTTAATCAATGAGTTATTATTAGGCCTGACCGCTCAAGCTCTTTTTTTAACACTCACCGTTACTCATCACTCTAAATTAATATGCAGTATTGAGGAGTTTTTATGATTGAAGAAGAAGCGGTCAACATCGATCAAATCAAAAAAATTTTCGCCAACGCAACCGGCGAGAAAATGATTGAAGTCACTCAAGACGAATATGATGCTCTTCTCAGTGAAGCCAAGAAGAAAAAACTCACCATCGTTAAAGCTGATGCAAGCTTCAGTTTAGTTCTTGAAGGCCTCACAATCAAAATTGTATGCGAAACTGAGGAAGATGAAGACGATTGGGAATAAGTGTAGGTTCGTAGATTGTATGTGGCCCCAGACTTTCTAAAAATCCCTGTCAGATTTGAGTGTCCCATATTCAAAGACTTCTTTCGTCTCGCTAACTGCCACAAATTAATCGATGTGGCAGGGCCGTTGATCAAAAGCGTCGGGTAAGCTGTTGAAGACTTTTTCTAAAGCTCACAATAAAATTGATGATCACTCATTTATTTTCAAGGCCCTCTTATGTACGGAATGGTTAATCAGGCGATCAAGTCGATGGTTGTTGAGAATCACGGCGAAAAAATGTGGGACGCTGTCCTTAAAGAAATCAAACTTGAGATACAAGATTTCGCCCCTTTTGAGCAGTACGATGACAGCGTCACAGGAAACTTAGTAGGAGCGATTTCTCACTTAACCAATAACAAGCCGGAAGATCTGCTCGAAGCTTTTGGGGTCTATTGGGTCGTCTACGCCAGAAATTCAGAATACAAATCGATCCTAGAATCTTTTGCAGATTCACCGATCGGACTGATTGAATCTTTGGACAGTCTGCATAGCCGCCTTCAGCTTCTTTTTTCTGGACTCTCGGCCCCCAGTTTTTGGGTAGAGCACAAGGCACCCAATGAGGTCATCGTTCATTACGCTTCAGTGCGGACGCAGATGCCGCTAGAATACTTTGTCGTCGGGCTCCTTAAGGGCGTGTTCAAAATGTTTAATCAGTCTTGTCAGGTCACCATGTTGCCTGGAGATGAGGGTGAGAAAGCAAAATTCGTAGTTCGTTATTGAAGGACCTATGATCGACTTCGAATCTTTCAGTCATTTCTGGTTTATTGTTGATAGGAACCGCTTCGTATCCGAGTGCTCGCAAAGCTTTGAGGCGAGCCTGGGCACCGGTGTCTCTTTGCTTGAAGTCGTGAGTTTTGCTCAACCGAGGATCAGTCGCGATAGAGATTTCTTCGAACAGGTTAAAGGCACGGTCATCAACTTCTCCGTGGGCGACATCCCTTATCCATTCCGTGCCACTGCTCACCGCTACGGCGAAATGGTACTTTTCCTGTGCTGGCCTTTTCTGACCAAAATTGGAGACATCCAAGCTTATGGGCTAGGCCATCTCATGGCCCATCCCGGATGCATGATCACGGATGTCCTCATTCTCAAAGATGTCCTCTCCAAGCAACAGACAAAGATCAAGAGCCTCGAGCTGGAACAGGTGGAGAAGAAGCTGGCGCAGCAGATCCGCATCAACCAGCATCAGGCGAAACTTGCATCTATTGGTACGCTTGCTGCGGGGATTGGTCATGAGATAAACAATCCACTTGCGATCATGGCCGGAAATCTTTCATTCCTGCAGATGCATCTTAAAGATGCAAATAAAATGGACACTGTCACCGAGAATCAATTTGTAAAGATTGAGAATGCCATCGATCGCATCTCTGGAATCATTAAAGGTCTGCGATCACTCTCTCGTACGGATGAAGAGCATTTTAATGAATTCTCCCTCACTGAACTAGTCCTTGAAACAGAAAATATGATTCGAGGTATCTATGAGAAGGAGGGGATCGAGTTTTTTTCACAAGTTGAACCGGGTCTGTATTTTTTGGGAAACAGGGGACGGCTTCAGCAAGTTCTCTTGAATCTCTTGAATAACGCCAAGGACTCGCTTGAGAAAAGACCGGTCAAGGAGATTCACCTTCTTTGTGAAATCATAAACGGAAGGATTGAAATTTCAGTCAAAGACACAGGGGCCGGCATTGCTCTTGAGCTTCAATCAAAAATTTTCGAGCCTTTCTTTACCACCAAAGATGTGAATAAGGGGACGGGCATTGGACTTGCGCTCAGTGATTCTATCGTCAAAGAACACGGCGGCGAAATTCTTGTTTCAAGCCAGCTGGATCTCGGGTCTTTGTTCACTTTAATTTTGCCGGCCACCAAAGAGACAAAAGCTCCGCCTTCTGCGCCAGAGAACGCTTCGGCACTCCCAGCTGATCTCCCTAAGCGCTTTGCAGGCTCTGTCCTGGTTGTGGACGATGAAGAAGAGCTGCTTGAGATCTACAAGTATATGCTAGAAAGCTTTGGCCTCAATGTCCTGCTGGCTGCTAACGGTCAAGAAGGGTTCGAGATATTTTCAAAACACATGCATCAAATAGATCTTGTGATTTCTGACATCAAGATGCCAATCCTTGATGGCCCGGGGCTCCTCACTAAAGTCAAAAACACCAGTTATCGTGGGCCTTTTTACTTCGTCACTGGAGGTGTCAACATGGACATCTCAAGCATCCGCGATAAGGTCGATGGAGTCCTCTTGAAACCTTTAAAAAAAGAGACCATTCACAGCCTACTCAATTCTGTTTTCACAAAGAAAGTCTGAGCTTCTATTGTCTCAAGTTAACGTAAGGTCACAATTTGATTAATAAGATATCTGTCTATTCATCTATCTTGCAAATAGACTGATTTGAGTTGGCTATTCTATTTCTGCCAAACGCATAACTGATGTACTCATCCGTCAACCTCGGTCTCCTCCTGGTTCAAAGCCTTCCATTATGAATGGGAATCCAGTTTGGAGTTTTTATGTAGCGATACCAAGATCAAATCTCAATGATCAAACCAACCGCAACGACCTGATCCGTTGGTAAATTAAAAAATCTTGCAGCGGATAGAGAATTTCGAGACATGTAGGCGAATAATTTTTCTCTCCAAGCGGCCATGCCTTTTCCGTTGTTGGTCGCGATGAGTTGCTCTTGGCCTAAGAAATATGTAATCGCGGACATTTTAAGTGATTCATCGTCCCTCAGTTTAATTTTTGATAAAGCCAGCGGAACATCTGAAACTTCCATAAATCCGTAGGTAAGCTCGACCTTGTAAAACCCTTGTGTCATATCTTTTACTACAAACCTCTTTGAATCATCAACGTAGGGGCTTTCGTCTGTTTTAACCGTAACAATCAAAACTACCTCATGCAGTGAGCTGTAGTGGTGCATGTTTAAGGTAAGTGTGGTTGGGGCAAATTTTGGTTGTCCTGCCATGTAGACTGCGATCCCCGGATTGCGGTGAACTCTTTGTCCAGTGAGCTTTTCAATGACTTCGGTGATTGGAATTACTTTTGCGAGCATGCGTTCTGATAGGATCTTGCGGCCTCGGTTCCAGGTAGTCATGATAGTGAATACGAACGCCCCGACGGCCAATGGAAGCCATCCTCCGTGGGCTATCTTCAGTGCATTCGCGCCAAAGAAACAAAACTCCACCAGCCCAAAGAATAGGCAGAGAGGGACAGCGATGAAGTTGCTCCAATTCCAGCTATATCTCGCGACAAAATAAAAGAGGATCGTGGTGATGAGCATCGTCATGGTCACAGCGATCCCGTAGGCCGCTGCTAATGAAGTGGAAGATCCGAAGCCAACGACGACTGCGATACAACTGATCATAAGTGCCCAGTTCATGCCTGCTACGTAGATTTGTCCTTTTTCTTTGTGTGATGTGTGGTCAATTTTTGTTCTTGGTAGGTACTGGAGCTGCACGGCCTGCATGGTTAAAGAGTAAACACCTGTGATCAGGGCCTGTGATGCAATCACGGTTGCGATCGTGGCTAAAATGACCAAAGGTATGAGTGCCCACTCGGGGGCCATAAGATAGAACGGGTTCTTTATCGCTGCTGGATTTTTGAGTAACAGCGCACCCTGTCCAAAGTAGTTCATCATTAAGCATGGAAGAACGCAACTGAACCATGCCGCGTCGATAGGATGCCTACCGAAGTGACCCAAGTCTGAATACAAAGCTTCTCCACCAGTCACAACCAGAAATACGGACCCCAACACAACAAACCCGATCCATCCATTAGTGGCAAAAAAATTAAAAGCGTAAAGCGGGTTCACGGCCATAAAAACGTGCGGATTATCAAGAACATTGTAGACGCCAAGAGCGCCCATCACCAGGAACCAAATAAGAGTAATCGGGCCGAACACCTTTCCCACTTTTTCAGTTCCATGCCGCTGAATTGAGAATAGTGCGACCAAGATCATGACTGTTATAGGAACGATATAGGAGTGAAGGTCTGGATTTATTAATTCCAGGCCTTCGACAGCACTGAGCACGGAGATGGCCGGGGTAATGATTCCGTCGCCATATAAGAGAGCGGTCCCGAATAGGCCTAGAAGTGTTAACACCTTTAATCTTCTAGATGTATTTTTAAAAATTTTAGTAACCAATGCGGTAAGAGCTAAGATTCCACCCTCCCCGTTGTTGTCTGCTTTCAAAATGAGTAAATGATATTTTAATGAAATAATCAGGATGAGAGACCAGAAAATAAGGGAAAGGACTCCGAAGATATTATCTTCCATCACTGCCAGACCATGGCTATGATGGAAAGACTCTTTGAGGGCATACAGAGGACTAGTCCCAATGTCTCCATAGACCACGCCCAATGCACTGATGATTAACCCGGCCGATAGTTTTTTTTCTTTCATAGATTTCTCTTGAAAACTAGCTCTCAGCTTTGAACCGATAGCCAACGCCAGACTCTGTTATGAATAGGGTGGGTTCGTCGGGGTTTTTTTCTAATTTCTGTCTTAGGTGCCTTACGTAAACGCGTGGGTACTGGAGACTGTCTACCGAGCTGGGCCCCCAAACTTCTTTGAGAATTTGCCTATTTGTTAATATCTTGTTGGGATTCTTGATGAATAGCTTTAAGAGGTCATACTCGGTAGAGGTAAGTTTAACCTCCTGGCCATCCTTAAACACAAGCCTTGAATCGAGATCAATCCTGATCCCATTAACCTCGGTTACTTCCGAAATTTCTTTCTTGTGAGTCCTGCGTAAGCAGACATTGATACGAGCGACTAATTCTTTTGGCTCGAACGGCTTCGTAACGTAATCGTCAGCTCCGATGTCTAGCGCTTGCACAATAACTTCTGCATCATCTTGAACGGAGAGAATGATGATGGGTGTTTCTGAAAAGGTTCTGATTTCTTTCAGGGCATCGAGTCCCGACATGTCCGGTAGTCCCAAATCTAAAATAACCGCGTCCGGCTTTAAAGTTCCAGTAAAGCTGATGGCTTCACGGCCATTAGTCGCTTCAAGCACTTTGAACTGGCGCGCAGACAAAGAGATGTTCAGTAGTTTTCGGATTTGTAGCTCATCGTCGACGATAAGTATCCGGAGCGAAGTATTCATGGTGCGTACATCTCCCGGTCAAGCTCGCGAGGAATTTTAATGACAAATCTTGCACCCTGAGGCGAGATATTTTCGACCGAGATGTAGCCCTTGTGTAGTTCGAGAATTGATTTGCAGATGGATAAGCCCAAGCCAAGGCCACCCGTTTCCTGCGGCCTTTCGCGATAGAACTTCTTGAAAACCTTGTCGGGGTTTGTGCTTTTTAGTCCTGGTCCATGATCAGTGATGATCACATCGATAAAGTGTTCCTCTTTCTCAACGTCAACTTCTAGTGGGGTGAGGGGGGGGGTATACAGGAACGCATTCCTCAGAATATTTTCAAACACCTGCTCAATTAAAAAATAGTCTACATAGAGCAATGGGAGGTCGGGCTGTGCGCTAAACGTGACCAGCTTTTCCCCATAAAACTTCTTAACTTTCCTGATCGCCGTGTTCAGGGCCTCCTCAATGTCAACATAGTCCAGTTTCAGCTTTAAGTTCCCAGACTCCAACCGGTTCATGTCCAGTAGGTTTTGCACCACGTAGTCTAGCCTTTCCGCGCCGAGAGATATTTCTTCTGCGATCGTTCGTATTCTCTCTGGATCAGCTACCAATTCTCTATCAAGGAGCGCCGATGAGAAGCCCTTGATTGCTGAAAGGGGAGTTCTAATTTCATGGGATACGGAATTCAGAAGAGTCTTGTAGATTCGTTCTGATTCTTCGTGAACCATCTTTCCCCGCAGATCAGTCTGGAATCGCTCTCGCAAAAGCCCAGTCGAAAGCTGTCTTGCCATGGAATCTAAGATGAGCCAGCTATCAGTTGAAAACGATTCATGAAGTAGGAGGTCGAGGATTAAGATGCCGATTATTTTCTTCTCCCCGATGAGAGGATAGTAGAGATATCTCGCCCTCTCGAATTCTTCAGTAAACTTACCTGCTGGTTTTTGCCTGCGCACGACACTTTGGACGATGAGGTCTTCTTCTTTGAGTTCCGGGATGAAATCGCCAATTCGTGTCATCTTGGATGGATGGAAATCGAAACCTGGAATTTCGTTGAGCATTAAGCAGGACGGACAACCAAAAGCTGTCTGTATTTCGCCTCTAATGAGGAGATGTAGGGAATTCACATCTTCAGCAGAAGAGAGCGCCTTGGTTATGCTATACAGTTGCGTCGCTCGATTTTTTTCCGTTCTCAGTGTATCTTCTTTTACTTTCAAGCGCTTCATCAGCGTTCCGATGACAAGGCCTGCAACAAGATAGAGAACTAGCAAGGCCCAATCCTCAGGAGCATTTATTGAAAACGTATACTTCGGCGGTATGAATAGGAAGTTCCATGATATGGCGCCAAGCAAGGTAGCTAAGAAAATATTATAATTCTTTAAGTAGAGAGAAGCCGTGGTGATGCCCATCAGATAGATCATTCCGAGGGCACGATAATCTATAATTTTGTCTAAGAAGTAATTCAGCGTAGTCAGAAAAGCGAGGAAGCTAGCAGTAAGTGCAACCTGCTTTAAGTTCTGTTTAAAATCTGTTTTCGTGCCATTCATGAGTGACGAATCCGTTATTCTTAAGAATCTTTACCACCGATAGACCGCCAGAGTCTTAAGGGGCATACCCGCAGGAGCCGAATTTCTTTTCTCGATCAAACACTAACTGGCATTAAAATGGTGTTAAAATCCAGCCAGTTGAAAAAGTTATGAAACCTGTGACCAATTTCTTGCAATATCATAAGGATCTGAACCAAACGACTATATACAAATTAGATCGGCAATAGCCGGCTATTCTATTTTTATAAAATTCGCTCTAGGTGTAATAAACGGAAACTTCTTTCAAACGCACCTGGAGTTTTTATGAAATCGTTCGCTATCCTGAGTTTCCTCTTGGCCTTCTTCACCTACACCGCCGAAGCTAAAGTCTACAAAGACATCAAAGTAGGTACTTACCAAGCCACCATCGACTTGAATGAGTACGCGGGTCAGCCGTTCTTCGAAGTCATGAAGAACGTTATCTACCCAGCGCTCAATGAACAGGCGGCGAAGCAGACTGCTGCTGATCACCTGACTGGCATCAAGAATGGCGAAGGGGTTGAAGTGAGCCTGGGAAGAGATGTGACGACCTTCCACGTGAAATACAAAGCTGACCATGAGGTTGATGTCGAGCGCTCAGGTCGCAGCTTCGGTGTTGTGGGTGCTGGCAGCATCAAGAAATACGTCGCCGATGCTTCTTACAAGCACTACCTCAATACCTTGGAAGCTGTTCTTGCAGGGAATGATAAAGATGTCCGCGCATTTTTCAGCGCCATCATTAAAGTCATGGCCGATTCTGATGCAACTGAGCTCGCTAAACTCAAGGTAGAGTACAAACAAGTGGCCGCCGACTTCGTGGCGATCTATGTCGCTGAACAGTACCGCCGTTTGACTGCGACCAAAGGCTCGCACCTCGGTTCAAACCACCAGTGGGACGATGCCCTTGTGCAAGTGACGTTGCTTTCGGCCTTCCACTCAGGCCAAGACAAAATGATGATGTTCTACGAAGGCGAGTTCACCTCAAAAGTGTTTAACCAGGACGAATGTCTCTACAACGCTCCAGCGGACGTTAGACGCGCGACCGTGAAGAAGAGAGACGCGGTTCTTTATGACTACTGGCAGTTCACGGTGAGAAGCGAATGCCCTGGCCGCAGTGGTGTGAACTTGACTCGCAGAGACTTTGAAAAACTGGGTGCTGCTTTAACGAAAGTCCAGTTCGGAGCGATCAAAGGATTGGATCTTGGAGCTAGCTACGACAAAAACTTCTTCAAGGCCGCGACCCAAGAATTGCTTGAAGGGAAGTTTGCCTACAAGGCGACCGATTATTCTAAAGCGTTGGTTGAAGTTCTTATGTCATTCAGAGCTGAAGCCAACACCATCACGGCCAATCTCGCTAAATAATTTGAGCAGGGGTTCTAGAGTTTTACTAGAACCCCATTCAAATTTCAGATTCGACATTCTTTAAAACTTCTCTGATAGGTATATCCACGAAATTAGAAAGTATGATGATCCAGATTTTTTTCTCTGAGTAGAATCGCGCATAGCTGCGGAAGCCGACCCAGCTGCCACCGTGGCCTATCGCAGGGCCTTGCGCAGTATCGAGTAAGGCCCAACCATAAGAGTAGTTACTCAGCTTGCCGTCAGTCGTTTTGTCGGAAATAAAGAGCTTCTTGCGGAAATCCTTCTTGAAAAGAACGTCGTCTTCACTCAAGGCCTTCGTCCACTTCGCGTAGTCTTCAGCGCTGGTGTAGATGCCATCGTCGCCCATGGTGTAATTACACGAGTCTCTGTCTTTCGCATCGAACCAGGGCCAAGAGGCATAGCCGTAGGCCCGATCTACCTTGATGGCCACTTCATTTTCAGGCGTAAAGAAAAAGGAGTGGGTCATGTTCAGAGGTGTAAAGATTTGGTTCTTGATGAATGACGGAAATGGGGTCTTTGATACGCGTTCAATCAGCCGGGCCAAAAGGATGTAGCCAGTATTGCTGTATTGGTATTTTGCTCCAGGAACGAAGTCGAGCTGTGGAAGTTTGCTTAACCAGCTTATCACATCGTCGTTGGTGATTACTTTCGTTGTCGTTTCTTTGTGCTCACAGATGGAATCGTATTCCGGAAGGCCAGAGGAGTGATGGATCAGGTGCTTAACTTTAATATCCTTAAGGACGGCGGGAAGCTCGGGGAGATAGGTGCGCACTTTTTCTTCGGGCTTAAGTAGGCCTTGTTGTTCTAGCAAAAGAGCAGCCGCAGCCGTGAAGGCCTTCGTATTGGAAGCTAGACGAAAGCGTGTGCGGGATGAAATGGGCGTTGCCGAGGGAAGGTGGGCAAAGCCAAAGCTGGCATCTTTAATGACTTTGCCGTCTTTTAGTAGCAAGAATTGAAACCCGGGTCCCTTGTTCTTTGTATAGGCAGAGTAACGTGAATGAAAATCGGATGGGGACGTAGGCTTACTACCGAGCTGAGTGCATGAGACAGCGACAAGCAGCAGAAGGCACCAAAGATTCATTTTCGCTCCTTCTTTCAAGTCTGAATCATGTAGTCTTGCAGATTACTCACGTGCACCTTCACATCTTGCATCTTCTTCTGGATTCCTGCTTTCTCTGCGTCGTTCGAAAGCGGAACGAGCGGCTGCTCAACTTCGAGCACGGGCATCATTGGACTCTCATGGTTGTAGCTTCCTTTCAGCTTGAGCACGGCCGCACTTCTTTCGTTGAATAAAGCGCTGAGAATCTCTTTGGCCTCAGCGGTCTTGCCGGTTTGCTTGAGAAACCACGCCCAGCCATAGCTCTTCTCACCCATAGTATTTTTGATGATTTCAAGATGCGGAGTGATGTCCTTAATCTCAGACGCGCTCAAGGCAGCATCCCACTTCGGATTTTCTTTGATTTTTTTGACGATGGTCTCGTTCACCTGAGTCAGCTGAACATCGGCTGCGCCTTTGCTTAAAGAAGTGATGGTCTGCGCTTTGAGCGTGGCAGCGACCATAGTGAGATTGTGGGTCATGGTTTCTTGGTCCGAGAGCGTGCGAGTTTTCTTGAGACCCTCGTAGTAGCTTTTCACTTCACCCACTGGGATTTGATAGGTGACTGGAGGTGGAGCAAGTGAGGCCATGGCCATATCCGCCGACGCTCTCTGCGCCATCTTGGCGAAGGCATTCCCACACAGAACCAACGCAACAATAACGAGGCAACGCATCTCAATCTCCAGTGTCAAAAAATTTCACTCCCTCTTATACTAAAGTCGTGAATGCCGTCGTTCAATCATTAGATTCGTGTCGTGTCTCGCTACTGAGGTTAACGCTCAGGCCTAAGTCCGTGCGTGCTCTTTACAGTCAAACTCACACGCGCCTTGCAGTGGGACTGCTACTCTCGATGGCGTTCTATTTGCCCTTGGCCTTCCTGAGACCTGAATGGCTGCTGGCCTTCGGCCCCATGATCTTTGGCTATCCGCATTTAATCGCGAGCTACCGATTTACTCCGGAATTAAAGAGCTACGGGCTTTTCTTCTTGATGACCGCCCTAGCTATCACACTGCACGTGTTTAAAGTCGGCGCACCACTGCCGTTTGGCGTTTGGCAAATTGTGATGGCGACACTCACGGTGATGATTGCACGGAGGGGGCAGTGGTCGGCGATCTTGGTGTGCGCGGTTTTGGTGAAGCTAGCTTGGATGGATCCGTTGCTGTTTGTGGGGGGCTCGCTCTTGCTGCATAACTGGGTGGCGTTCTTCTATTGGATCAAAGTTTGTCGAACGCCGGCCCGTCGTTACGTCGCTCTGTTTGCGACGATGCTGTTTCTATTGATTCATGTCTTAGTGATCGGTGGAACTTTCGATGCCTGGATTCCCCTGACCGATGGCACCGTCCACTTTGCCGGCAACGCGGAAAACACCGCCTGGATGCTGGCCTCTTGGTCGACCGACGCTGTGGTTTGGTATCGCTTCCTCGTGCTCTACGTGTTTGGTCTTTCGATTCATTACTTCGTCTGGTTGCGGGCGATTCCGGAAAGTCGAAAGGTTAGTGAGCATCCGAGTTCGTTTCGCCTCATCGCTCAAGACCTCAATGCATCCCTAGGGAAGAAGACTTTGATCTTCACACTGTGCTTGTGCGTGGGGGGAATGATTCTCTGGCTGCTATCGATGCCCATAGGCGCGCAGGTTTATTTCGAGATAGCGATCCTGCATGGATCGCTTGAGTTGATGTTCTTGCTTCCCACTAAGAAAAATGACTAGCTATTGCTAGGGATGGTTGTAGCTGGGCTCCATGCGAACAACTTCAGTTCCCAGTGTATTCACAAGATCTTGATAACACTCTCTACGCAAAGGATTCCATTCGAGATGGAGCTCTGTGAGTTCAGTGAGCGAAGCGAAGGTCTCGGGAGATGCACAGGTTAGCGAGGTTGAGTCTAGGGCAATGAATTTCAACTTCGGAGAGCCGACAAACAAGTCAGTAGGAATACTTCCCACTGGGTTTCCGCCGATAGTCACGCCTTCAAGATTTACGAGATTGGCGAAGAGGCCGGGCTCAAACTTTTGGATATCGTTAAGGCTCAGGTTGATGAACTCTAAATTGTTGAGATCAGCAATAAGTGCGCGTGGGAAGGATTTGAATTTGTTTCGATCCATCACGATCGAACGAAGAGATGTAAGCCCACTAAAAATGCCATGATCGAGTGTTTCAATTTCATTCACATACAAGGCAAGTCTTTCGAGCTGATTAAGTTCAGCAAAGATGCCCACAGGAAGTGTTTTGATTTTATTGTTGTAGAGTTCGAGAACTTTTAGATTCGAAAGTCCACGGAACAGACCAGTAGGCAAAACCTCAAATTGGTTCGAATATATGTACAGAGAATTTAGCGATGTGAGATTCTTAAAAACTCCCGCCGGTAGAGTTTGAAGCTCGTTGTTATCAAGGCGTAAACTTTCAAGTGACTTGAGTGTTTCGAAATCAGTTTCCTTCACTTCAGAAAGTGCATTATTAAGATCGAGATGGGTCAGGTTTGTGAGTGGGGCGAGTAAGTCTGCAGGCAGCTTTTTACCTTTAAGGTAGGGAGACTTTTCAGAAGTACCCATGTGGTCAGTAAAACGCAAAAACTTCAAGTTCTCGAGTCCCTCAAAGTCGCCAGTCTTCAAGGAGTTGCTCCTTGCCGGAACACCTGGGAATTCTTTAGAGAAATCTAAGTTTTGCACCCAAGCAAGATCGGAAGCAGTCACTTCGCTGCATTTCTTAAAAAGAGCTTTGGAGATGGCGTAAGAAGCCGGCTTAGAGCGGCTACAAACTCCTGCTGCCTGAGCAGAAAGAGTTGAAAGACCCAAGAGGGCAAGAGCGAAGTAAGCTTTACGCATAAGGACTCCTCGTTTTTAATTGCCCCCCATGAGTACTAGAGTTGGGAATCAAATGAAACTCGGTGTGAAATAGAAATGGTTCGAGCTGCAAACATTACTATTTTACATACTCAATTAGGTTGGAACTACTCTCAGAGCTAGCTAGGAAGCTAGCTTGATCGCCGTCGTACCTTCGTGCACAGCGAGTCGCTGTCTGGTGGCCATTATACATTCGCAGTGAAGAAGCTCTGCGACATCATGCTCTCGTGTTATACTGACACTCACGAACTACCTTCTGTGAGGTCTCTATGAAATTTCTCTTGCTGACTATTTTTCTTTTACCGTCATGCACGATCGTGAGATGGGCCGTTGGGGATAGCTCGCATGCCAATCAATCATCATCTCAATCATCTGTCTCCGTATCTACCAATAAGTCACTGTGGCTTGGATTAGCGGCGGATGATCTAATACTACATCCCGTCTTCGCCACGAAGCAGATGACTCGACGTCAGGCTTCCAACGGCATAGAAGTCATCACCTTCATCAACAATGGCGCGTTCGGAGCTTCGTGCAATCACGTGTTCTATCTGACCGAAAGTAAAATCACAGATTACCAACGTGTTGGTCAGTGCACCGAAGTGGAAGATCCGGCGCTACGTCCCACCAAGTAGAATGAGGCCTTTCGAGAAGAAAGACTGCAACATTTTCATGTATTCCCTTGTTTCCAACTTAACTATAAAGAATGGCCTCTAATAACCAAAGCTTAAAGCGTTCAACTGAGTAAGAGAATCTACACACTGACTTTACAGAGTGTTCGGCCTCTCATAGTTTCGCTCCCATGATGACAAAACTCCTGTTTCTCTCTCTCATAACTTCAACTTTTATGGGGATCGCGGTGGCCCAAGAGCGCACGCCTCAGCAAGTGATGAGCGTTGCCCAATGCGCCCAGGACATCGCCGATTTTAAGCATAACGGTGTGGCCGGAGTCCTTTATGCTACGGAGGTTCTCGAGCAATTGGTGTCTATGGAAAAAGACCTGCAGCTCTTGAACACGGAGTGCCGCAGTTATGTTCGCACGCACAAGAAAACCAAGGTCGCCCGCGAAGACCAACTTCGTGCGCTTCAACCCTTGAAGGCTCAGCTGCAACCTGAAGTTTACTTCTTTTTAAGAGGGGCGATTCGTCCGCTCATCACTTGCACCAAAACCAGAACCCGCCTTCACCGCGTGTGCCGAAGTGCCACGGGGAAGAGTTGGTATGAGACGGGTGTGCATAGTCAGACTCGCAAGCATGAGGTCATCTATCGTTTGGGCCACAGCGAAGTGTTGAGTGGCATCATCGTGCGCGGTCCACAAGATTATGTCAGCGAAGAGGATCTGGAGTACATTCAGTCACTCCCCGAGGCTTTTGTCGGAACGGCCTTAGAAAACATCGAAAACGAACTCGAGACCAGGTACCTGCGCCTGAAGATCTTCATGCTTCCGAAGAGCACGCGGTTCATCGAGCACTACTTTTCTGCAAAAAACCTAAGCTGGTTTATTGTAAAAGAATGAATTAAGAATTGACACGAGTCTGAGGTTGTCTGAGACACCTGCAGACGACTTCAATTGCTCCAAGCGCTGGTCAATTTCGGGATTAAAATCTAATTCAGTTTTAAATGCCATCGACCAATTGGGAAAAAGTTTATTTTTAATTTCACTTTCATGAAATAGGTCAACGTTCGTGTGACGTTTGTCGTCCATGATTTTTTTAAGGGTATAGAAGACGTTAATACGCTCGCCCTCTAAGAGCTGAAGAAACTCTCTATTTCGATACAGGAGAATTCCCGTAATGTTATTCTTTTCATTATTTTTACGGGCCACTTCGAGGATGTCATTTATTTCATTCAGAGTAAGGTCGGTGCTCGTTTTGCTCGAGTAAGCAATTTGAATCATCTTGCGCATGAACATTCCCAACCACCAAATTTTAACTTTCTGATAAGTGGAAAAATATCGGCAAAAGCACCATAAAACTTAAGTCCGACTAAATTAGGTTGGATGAGCGGATAGGATTTCCCGGCGCGCAGGGCGGTCGCAACGTAATTTGGTCTCGCATCGAATTTTAAGCTATGACATAATTTTTGAAATACTACCGGGGAGTTCCACATGAAGAAGCTGCTACTCATCGCTCTTTTACTTTGTTCTGTGAATGCCTTGGCGGGCATTTATCTGGAGCCCTATGCTGGCTACATCGCCAACAGCTATGACATCAAATTGAGTGGTACGGCCGGAGGGCAGCCCTTTACGGTCGACGACAGTGACAATGACAGCGATCCGGCGTTCGGCGGAAAGGTCGGTTTTTCGGTTCCTCTAGTAGCGGTGGGCGCAGATTTCATGAAGGCCGGTGACGTCACAGACCTCGGACCTTTCGTCGAGGTACGGTTGCCGGTATTTCTCAAGTTCCGTGCCACCTACATCATGAGCAGCACGACAGAAGAAGAAACCGAAGGCTTTAAGTTTAAGGGATCGGGCTTCAAGGCCGGTTTGGCGTTTTCTCTCCTCGCGGTGCTCTCCATCAACCTCGACTACATCACCACCACCTATGACGAGTTGGATGGGAAGATTGCCGGCTTCGACATCGATGACGTTGAAGTTAAGCGCAGTGCCGTGATGGCGAGCATCGGTTTTCCGTTCGATATCTAACACGAGTGAGTCCAGCTTTTTTAGTTTGAAGCTCATTTAGTTTTCCGGGCTTGCTTGCCATCGAGAATGAGTTTTGTAAGCTCCACAAGACCATTGAGTTGCTTTGCTTGCTCAGAAAGAGAATTGGCCGTCTTTTCAACCTGGATGGATTGTATTTGTGTTTTCTCCGTAATGAGATTGAGCTCCTGAATTGTGATTGCGACTTGCGAGACTCCTTTTTCCTGCTCTGCATTCGCGGCGGAAATGCTCTGAACTGTTTGCACAATATTTGTGAGATAGCTATAAATCTCAGTAAACAAACCATGAGATCTCTGCGCCGAATCCGCCCCCTTACTCGTGAGTTTGTTGAGGTCACTGACCAGGGATTGCACCTGCATTTCGGATGCCCTAAGAAGATTGTTAATCCCTTCCGCCGCGGCACCGGAGAGTTCCGCGAGGTTTCCGACCTCTTGGGCGACCACGGCAAACCCTCTTCCGTGCTGACCGGCCCTTGCTGCCTCGATCAAAGCATTGAAAGACAGGATATGAGTTTTTGAGACGATCTCATTTATGACGTCTGTTTGCTGACGGATATCATCCATGACCTTGTTCAAGCTCTCAAGATTTTTTGCGGCCGACTGTATCAAAGCGACCTGCTGGTTCATTTCTTCCATCGAGCTCTTTCCTAAATTAGTGATGGTCTGCATTTTTCCGGCACCCTGCATACATTCTTCGATCTTACCGGAGGTCTGCTGAATCATGGACTGCATCTCCGCCATGGATGAGACGACTTCACTGGAGGACTTCGATTGCGACGTGGAAACTTCAAGCTGGGAGTCGGCAAGTTTCTTTAGCGCTATTGCAGATTCGGTATTCTGCCTGGCCACGTTCGACAGCTCACCAAGTGAAGATCCCTGGGCCTTGATGAAACGATGAACCTTGATTGAAATCCAGGCGACGGGAATCGCCTCCACGATCACAAACATCGCATGGAGGAGGACGATCCCGAGCGAAGCTTCATAGTTGAAGACGGAACTGGGAAGAAAGAAGAAGAAGGCGAGGTGGTGCACCGCGATCGTGAGGACGGCCGTCGCCACGACTTCCAATGAGCCAAAGACCGAAAGGCAAGCGAGTAGCACGAAGACGCTAAAGTGCATCTCGATCATGC
>JAUMHO010058429.1:0-29339 GCA_032360965.1 Ulva armoricana
GGGTCAAGCAGGAAAGGGACAAGACACGCCGACGCAACATCCACCGAGATGAGGTCAACAGGAAACACAGCCTGCAAGACGTCTTCCGCCTGTGTGCACCCAGCACAAGCCATGGCAAGGTCCTTGCGCAGGACGCCAACACGAAGGTCAACGTTGCCGTCCGAGCAAGATACCATGGGACACGCGAACAGCAAGTGTTCAATGTGCCGCCACCTATACTCCCGGGCAGCCTTGTCCGCAGGAGCTCGAGCCGAGCCAAAGACCGGGCAAGTGGGGAAAACACGGCCACCGCAGAGGTTGCACGACGAGGTTATGGCCGTCGACCCAAAGGAGACGAGGTGGTCATTAGGTAAATTCGTGGAGCGAAGGGACATGATAGGGACATCAACAGCCTCAAGTTGAGCACCTGGCCGCTGCACCTAGCAGCCGCGGTCCCCCACACTGCGGCACCAAGAGTCGGTGGACATGTACAAGCTTGCACGTGCGCCAAGCAGACGGAAAAAACATCGACCGCTGAAGCACTGCATCGCTTGCCGCGGACAGACCTCCCAGGGCACAGCAGGAGGAAAGCGAGTCCTTCAAGTTGGCCCATGCACCGGTTGCGATTGCAGCTTATCTCGCCCACGCCTGACGCTCATGGCCTTGACGATGAGTTTGCGTACGCGTACGCGGAAGTGCGCAACTGCCTTCGGGACTGAAGAACCACAAAGCCCCTGGTATCGATGGTCTACCACCTGAGCTGCTTAAAAACTCAGGCGGGAATCACTCTGCTTAAGCGCTGGTTTGATGCCGTTCTTGTCACTCGCCGAATCCCATCTACGTGGCCATGGCCTTTTGATGTTTCCCAGAGACCGTAGTATAAACCGGGCGGTCATGTTCACTGACCTTGACTTACTGTCGGCGCACGATTACTGCCGCATAGCACATGCCAGACAATACTTGCGAATGTCCACAAGAGCCGCCGGCGACCGGGCATTGGCTCATGTGCGCCACGACCCCTGCACACTTGACTTTGAACAAGAACTGCCGGCAGCGACGTCGCCGGACTTCATGGGAGCAGCATCGTGGCTAGGTCTGGGACCCCGCGACACATGCCTTCACCACGTGCGGTCCTCTCACGACACATTATGCACGTCCAACTTCTCCAACATGAGTGTGCAGCTCGGCCAGGCGCTACCGGCCCCCGGCATCACTGCCAGCCTCCGGATCCCCTCTCGCACCTGTCCCGCATGGAGATCAGAGAGGGTTTGAGCTGGTTTGGACTCGCCAACAGAGGGCTGGTGTAACCCGCACAGGGCATGCATGGTAAACTTCGTTCCGTGCGGCTACACAAACGGTCAACGGGGGGGGCATGGATTCTCGAAACCCGTCCACGCGGATGCAATACTGGCACCCTTCCTCCAGGTCAGTGTACACTTATGCATCTTCCGCTGTCGTCCACCCTAGCATGTCCGTTCGGTCCTCACACTTACCTACTGACCAGCTCGTCCCCTTTTGGTCGACGGCCATAACCGCGACATGCCACCTCTGCGGTGGCTGTGCATTCCCCTCCTGCCCAGACTCAAAGGCTTTGGCTTGGCTCCTTCGGATCGGGCTCGACGAAAACACAGATGGCGTCACATTGAAAACTCGCTCTTCCCGTGTCCTCGTGTCTCTGCTCGGGCATTAGCTCCGCGGTTGGCGTCTTGCGCAACGACCTTGCCGTCGCTTGTGCATGCTGGGTGCACACAGGCGGAAGCAGTGTTGCATGTTGTGTTTCCTGCTGCCTCTATCTCGGTTGATGTCGCATCGGCGTGTCTCGTCTCTTTCCTCCTTAACCCCGCCGGTGCCCTGGGCCGTCACCCCCCTGGCGTTTTAAAGCATCAATGCCTGCGCCTGGTTGCAGCGTTCCTGCTGGGTGTCTCCTGTGTTGTGCACACTCGGCAGCCTCTTCCTGCACCTGTGTTGCGCGCGGCCTGTGTTTGCCTAATCGGTCTGCCCTGAAGTCGTGGCTTCGCAGTGTGGCGCCTCTACCTGATGCCGCCCCTGTGGTTGTGCCCCCTTCTGCTCCCGTGGTGCACCTGTCCGCCCTGATCGGTGGGGGTGCTGTGGTCGATGGCCGTTTGGGTTTGGCGTGATATCCGATTTAAATAAAACAAAAAGCATTGGTGCTAGGACTAACGTACCGAATTGCAAATCCATCAGAAAGCTCGCACCACCTGGTACGGTGCAGATTTGGATCCATACACATGTGCGACACGGACTCTCATCAAGCTGGAGATTCGTACTGCGAGCGGTGCGCTCTGACCCCTGGGAGTAGACAGGAGCACAAATGCTGCCTGTCGCTTACCATGAGCGGACCGTTACTTGTGTGACGCAAACCATCTCAGTACATTGCTTTGTACGAGCTCCTAGTCGTGTGCTCACCGCGGGCTGCAATTGTCTTACAGCACTAGCAATGGACTGCGACATTCACTTGCAGTGAAACAACACCGCGACCCTATCGATCTTACCTTGTACACCAACCCTGTCTGGAGGGACAACCAGCCTCTTGCCGTGCAGGGCCCGCTGAATAAAACGATGCCGGCTACACTTTCATCTTACCGCATTGTAATCATTAGCCAGGAGCGCCACATTGTTTGAAACGTCACAGGTGAGGGCTCTCACGCTGCCACGCTGTGTTGTCGTCAATCCGGCAACTGCGTCCGGCCGCAGCTGCGCTGATGCAGCCTCTGTGACCGCCGGCAATGGTGCTTCACAGTGGACCGGCACGTCGAGCGACGCTAGAACCATACGGGGCTGGATGGCCTGCACCACTGCCCCGCCCCCAGGGGTGTTACACTCTGTTGTCACTCTTGTCACACACCCTGAGGACATGCACGTGGACTGGCGTAAAAGAAGTCGCCCCTGAAACTGCGATCTGGCTTGCATTACCCTACATCTTCAAACACTCCCCCCATGCGCGTCATCGCTTCATAGACGACTCACTCCCCGGAACCACCCTGCGACGCACCCCTGCTTTTTCTGTGATGATGCCCCCACAGCCACAAGCTCAACATTTCAACGCTGCTGCGCAGCGAATGGGAATGTGCGGTTTGAAAGTGTGACATGCACATCTGGACCAAGGAAAGTGCTGTGGGGAAACGACGAGTTTGTACACCGCTCGTCTGCGGACCTGGGGATTTTTCATGCATCGTTCCCACACTGCTCACCGCGCGCCCGTGGCTTGGACGCAACGGCGGGGCAAGTCTGGACCCACGCCTCCAGGACCGTCTGCAGCCCGCCTGGCAGGCCCCGGAGTACAACTGGCCACCGAAATCCATCTAGAAAGCAAGTGAAGGAAAGTGGCTTCACGGTGCTGCATGCACAATAACCGCGGCACGCCACCGATGGAGGGGGCCGCTGTTTGAAGTACCCCATAGATGCACCCCCCCTGCCATGCAGATGGCCGCCTGCCCTCAGGCATGCTCACAGCACCGCGGCGCCGGCTGTACGTTGTTCGGGGTCCGCGTGTCGCTGTCCCTGGACCAGGGAACCCTATGACACTGCCTCGCGCCGCATGCATCAGTGTCTTCCTGTGGCTACCAGGAGGCCCCAGCAGCTGACTGCACGCATGCCACGCCGCAGGGAGACTACATTGCGGACCCTGACACGTTGCTCATCGCTGGCCACCGCGTGATCTCGCTGGCGGATCCACGGCTGGCCATCGGACCTCCGACGACGGTGGCGCCGGCGGCGCAGGCCTGCGGTGGCAGCGGCCGCGGCGCTGGCCGCTTCTCGCGCGGGGGGGCCTCCCCGTTTGCGGCAGCGTCCAGCGTGCGGCGCCGCTTCGCGGCCGCGACCTCCTCGCGCGCGGAGCGCACCGCCGAGTCGGCAGCCTGCACGGCGAGCTCCTCCAGGGGCCGCTTGAGCGGCATCGCGTCACGCAATCCGCCACCTTGCGTGCCCACAGAGCTGTCGCTCACTGCGGCCTGCACCGCGAGCATGCCAAACGCGAGCGTGATGCTGATCTGGCGGCCAGGCAGCAGCACCCGCTTGTCCACGCGGAACCCTGTCCGTGCGTCCAGCACGTGGCTGGCATACGGCAGACTCAGCATCAGCTGCGCCGCGTCCGCCCGGTGCAGGTCGCCGGATGTGACCACAACATGCAGCACCTCGCTGTCATCCACCGACGCTGCGCTGGGGTCCACCTGCAGCCACAGCATGCCATCACATCGGTGCCTGCCAGAGCTCACGCCCATGCATGCAAGGGAAGCGGCACACGCCGCCGCAACCGCATTGATGCATCACCGGGCTGCCATGTGCACGCATGGCGAGCATGCATGGTCGTTGAAGCAGTCACGATTACTCGGCATCCACCGCGCCTGCTCAAGCCCCCCACACAGCAGCGCCGTCACAAGGTAACCAGCACCGCCCTAGCTATAGTGCCACCAGGTGTGTTTGTGCCGTCCGAGGGCACCTGCAGTTTGCCCAACAATACGGGTGATGGGGTTGGGGGGGCCGGCTCACCTTGCACGAGACGACTAGGCACCCTGCCTGCTGCATGCATAGGCGGCAGATGAAGGTACCCACAGGCTGCGCGGCCAGCATCGTCTCGGAGGTGCGGCTATCCATGCCAAAGCCGCTGATGATGCACGTGTCGGTGCGATTCCACAAGTCGGGCATGCATCGGAGGAGGTCCAGAGCCGTTGAGAAGTGGTGGCGGAAGGCCCGGAACTGTCCTAGGGGTATGCGCGAGTCGGTGTCGAGGCCGGCAAGCGCGGGGAAGCCCGCCAGTGAGAGCAACGCCTGCACACAGCGTGAGCTGCCGACCGTGGGTGGTGGTGGTGCACCGGCAAAGGGGAGCGGAGCTGTCGCTATCAGCGATGCACCGCCATACGTGCGCTCGATGTGGGTGCATGCATGCATGCAGGGGGCGGCTGTCCGTCACAGTCAGAGTGAACTGGATGGAACGGAGACGGTTCAGGGTGGTGTGCGAACCTGGTAGTCGGGACAGGAGAGGGCCCGTGTCAAGCCTGACGAGATGTACACCTCGTTTATCCATGCATGCACGTCCGCCTGCGACACACCGTCCAGGCGGTCCGCGGGCGCATGCATGGACACCTCATCTGCAGACAGGCGCCGCGGCAGCCGCTCGGCAGGGGGCGGCATTGAACCGCACTGCGCCGGCTGAGGCGCCAGCCGGCGAGCGCCGTCCGGGGTCGGCTGCCGCGGCGCCGATACTGTCGTTGCCGACCGCGGAGATAGCCACGCCGGGCCGTGCTCCTCCGCCGATGGCCACCGCGGCAGCGGCCCCCCGGCCACGTTGCCCCCCGGCCGCGCCGTCCCCCTGACCTGGGCCCCCTCCGGCCGCGCTGAGGGTTCCCCGACGGGTGCGGCGTACAGCCGCGTC
Source organism: Ulva armoricana (assembly GCA_032360965.1). Classification (NCBI taxonomy): domain Eukaryota; kingdom Viridiplantae; phylum Chlorophyta; class Ulvophyceae; order Ulvales; family Ulvaceae; genus Ulva; species Ulva armoricana. The sequence continues at coordinate 5,372 of JAUMHO010058429.1, forward strand.
ACATCCGGTGGCACGGGCTGCGGCGAGGGCCGCCGGATGCCGGAGGGGCATGGCGTTGGCGAGGGTGGCTTAGAGGGCGCCAGGGTGCCACACTTCTCCGACAGCAGAAGCTCCAGTTGCTTCGTGTCATCGTGGTTCACCATGGGAGGGTGCACGGAGGACGGCCGCTGCGGACTGCCCCCAGCATGGACAGCACGCACGTCGTGCTTCTGTGTAGCGGCCTCTCCGTCCGCCATCCCGCCCAGGTCGCGAACGGAAGGCCCGTCGCCGCCAGTGTGCGCGAGCGCGTGAGCTGACAGGTGGTTGACTGTACGCTCCGGCTGCGGCGATGTGGCCACAGGGACGGCCGTGCTCTGGGCCGCGTGCACGCCGTGCCTGGCCAGAGCCGCGTGGCTACTGGTGTTCATCATGGCCACGCCAGCGGGCTGGGGTACAGCACGCGCCGGCACCTGTAAGGGGGGGCGTGGAGGGCCACAAGTGGCTGCAGGGGCATCACGGGTGACCGCGGCGGCACCCATCGTCCGGAGGTCCTCATCCAGCGTCGCCATGAACCGAGAGAAGCTCAAGCTCAGGGTAGGGTTGCTCTGGAGGGAGGGCAGCGTGAAGAGGCGGCCGTCTCGTGCTGTGTCGGGGGTCGGCCCTGCCGGAGGCGGTGTCACCTGGCGAGCGTCAATCGCTGGCGCGTCGCTGAGCACGTCCTCCAGGGGCGGCAGGTCACTCGGGAGGCGAAGGGAGCCAAGCTGCAGCGGCGCCATCTGCACAGCACAGCACAGCTGTCACGTCGGTGTTCCCCACTAGCACCGCTCGCCGCGGCGAGCGTCGGCCCGGCCCTCTGCGACACGCATGCCCCTCACGAATGCCGAGTGTAACAAGCGATGCACAATGTGATGGTGCCCCAAGGAACGACGGTGCAGGGTGGTCAGACGGGGGCAGGGAGCCGTACGCCCTCGGCATCGATGCGGCCATGCATGTCGGAGCTCAGGCGCGCGAGCGACATGCTGGTGAGCTTGTCGCTGGACTGCAGGAACTGCTTGAGAACCTCGTCGACCGAGGCAGCGTCCGCCGCTTTCCGCACCGGGCTGCCGGCCGCCTGCTGTGGCGCTGTGCATGCTGCGGACTCGGCGCCCGGGCGCTCATCCTCTGCAGGCGGCCCCGCTGGACCCCGGCTCGACGGGCGGTCGAGGGGGTGGCACATAGGCGCCGGCGGCCCGGGCGTGTTGCTCGAGTGTGCGTTCAAGCCTGCATGCATGTGGGGGTCAGGTGAAGAACTGCGACGGTTTCCGGACCGCCGGCGGCAGTCGATCTGAGCAGCGGACTTCAGGTCGTGAATCTGGCGAGCGCCGCATTCACGGCGTGCACACGTGACTGCCGTCGCAGTAGACACTGACCTTCGAACTGTTGACAACAGCGTGGCGTTGAGTCGGAGCAGAGGGCGCACGCATGTACGGGGTCTCAGCGGGGGCTGCAGGGCGTAGCTGTGGGGTTAGGCAGGGGCATTGGGTGGCCCTGGGAAGGTATGTCACAGGCACAGCAGAAGAAGCAGGGAAAGTTTCCATCTGATGGCGGCTGCTGCGCTGTGAAACTTGTGACGGGTGAGAATGCACAGGCATGGTCAATCAGCTGTAGCTAGATCCGCAGTAACCAGAGGTAACCAATTTAATTCACCAGCAGAAACGGGTCACCAGTCAGCATTCAGGCAGGAAACAGGGCTGTTGCTTCATGAGACTGGAACAGATCTGAATGTGAAAGGATGGTATGTATTGATGACCGGATGGTGATGAGTGCCATAACTAGGACCATGGGATGTGTGCATCTGCCCAGGTCAATTCTGGATGGACACTGTGCACCCAGGTAGTGCATCCCTGTGTTCAATGGATCTTCAAAACTGAGGTGCGTCCCTGTGTTCAATACTGCAGGTGCACATATGTATGCTTGACATCAGGTTATATTCCTGGCAGCCACACAGCTCGCCTGTGGTCCCATCCGGAGATGACAAGATCCGTGTAGGACATCCCTGACCAAGTTTCACATTCACAGTCTACCACAACTCACTGCTGCGTGCCCTTGCCTTGCCCCTACACGTGTGAATCAAGATGACATTCCCTTGACCCGCGTGGCACCCCAACTCTTCCTACACGCCTCCTGGGGCTGTTGATGGCTATTTACTACTAGGTCGGTTCGTGCTAATGCTGCAAGCGGGGCATTGTGATTGGTGTAGCATTCAGGGCAGTGTTGGTGTCGGGAGTGGTGCCTGGGTTGTGTGGGTGAGTGTGCTTCTGCTGTTGTTTTGCTTGTTTCAGCTTGCGCATTGACCTCTTGGCCTTGCCAGGCTGTTGCGTCCATCTCTGTGTAACACACTGCCTTGACCAGGCAGGCCAAGCCAGCATGCAGGCTGGACGGCCTCTCTGTCAACAGGCCCAGACCGAATGACATGGCTGGTTCCGACAGTCTTGACCCAGCAGCATCTGGCAGTAGTCACAATGCCCTGACACCCTAGACGGAACCACCTTCCACTGCATTCCACTGCATGCAAGACAACATATATATGACGCAGTTACCAAACACCACTTCACAGGGAGAGCTTTCACAGGTATGTCCCACAGGTACCACACTGACATCTAGACAGAGCAAAGATCTATGCCATGTTATTGGTTGCAGCAGATTACGTCAGGGTATCAGCTCTGCATCAAAACCTTGCACTGGGAGATTCACCTTTACATCAACTCACAGTGGGATGCCCATATACTACTTTGCACCCACATACAGTTGGTTGGCACTGTCAGTAGCAAGGGGCATACGGCATGACCGTATGCATGGCAGCCAATTCTCAGGCCAGGCCTAGGAACCACCCTGTGTGTCCCAATGTTCCCACAGTAGTTACAAAAGAGTAGTGGGGGCGAAACCACAGGATGGACCCAGCCATGGAACCAATGCTCCCACAGTTCACACAGGGTTCCCCACCCTAGGCGTGTCTCCAGTGGCAGAGAGGTAGGGGATGATATCATCAATGCTGGTGGAGCATGGCTGATGCTTGCCTCTGTGAAAGTTTCAGCACCTCTCAACGATTCCTTGGAGGATCAAGTGCTACACATCGAGAGTGCTACATAGGCGTCGACGACATCGGGTTCAGCAGGCCTGCCGGGATCCCCCGCCGCACCGCGGAGACGGAAGCTTCCGTAGACGGAAGCTTCTTCATGAGTATCAAGACTGACGGGACGTTGCGCACGCGGCACGCTGCCGGTTGTTACCAAAAAAAATACGGGAGTAACCACTACATGGACCAAATAGCGTTAAAGGAATCACACAACAGCAGCGTCTGCTCAGCGCCAGCCACTTTCAACGCTGCCATGTCGATGACGCCTTCTCCGCCAGTCGGTCTGCAACTTTTGCAGTGCACGACGCAAGACTTGGACCTCCACTCAGACCGTTTATCGGCTCTTCCCGTCGGGACGGCGCTGGCCGTCGAGGTGTTGCGGATGCTAGATCACATGGGCGGCGTCTGCTCCGACACGATAACTACGGCACCGCTAGACCAGGCGACATCGCAGGGTGAAACGTAGGAGCCGTGCTGCACGTCACTCCTACTGGCGCAAGTCACGCGAGCATTGCAGAATGCATTCGCGCCATCGCAGTGCTCATTTGCCCCGAACATGCGGTGCTCGTTGCTGAGCACCGCCGGTGCTCATTTGCCCCGATGCTGTCATTGCCGACATGTTGATGATCGAAAATTGTTCACGGTGCACGTCACCGTTCGCGCTGCGCAGCGGTGCGATGCACACGTGCACCTTCAACGCGTGATTCACCGTCCGAACTGGACCTGGCAAGTAGTTACAAAAGAGTAGGTACAAAAGAGTTCATACCGTGCTACCAGCCACTGCTCATGCATATGAGGCGCGTGCTGTTTCGTTTTACGGTCAAAGCCGTGGTCACCTGGGCCCCGCTTTGACAAGTCACATCCTTTTGTATTTTGTCGAACATTAGGCCGGCCTCAAGGGTCTGGCTCCGCGGCCATCACGTGCGACAAGTCATCGTGCGACGTTCGTGTGCCGCGAAGAACCGACACTCCGATGTCCACAGGGACACAGCATGCATATGTCGTGTGGCGGTGTGACACGCAGCTGTGAAAAGCCGTCAGCAGTGTGGCGCGAACCATCGGGCCAAGACGCCAACGTTCTACGCCAGCAGTCACGGCACAGTGAACCACTCGAAAGCTTCGACCGTCCACATCTTACCGCGTGAGCCCGGCGCGTGCGTTCAAGGCTCAGCTAAACCGTGCCACGTCCACACTTGTGTATTGGCGCCCTGATCAACAGTGAAACCCTGCTCCAGCATGCATGACATTGCCTTGCGAAGCATGGTGTGTACATTATAGAGGATACGATAACGGACGTTGCTGTACAGTGTGGAGTACCTGGTCACGGCTGGTGGACTGTCACCAAATGCATGCACTCTTCCAATGCATGCACTCCTCACGCCACACATGACCCCACAGGCTACACAGGTTGAATGAAGGGGTGCCTGCTGCCTCCATATGCATGTGTTGTGAGAATGCTGCCTCCATGTGTTGTAAGATTGTAAAAAACTATTTTGAAGCAGGATCCAGAATCACGCCAGAAAAAAAAAAAAAAAAAAAAGACAACCCAGACCCAGACCCAGACTCCGTACGTAATGGAGCACAGTGCCATTTGCATCTGCAGCATTGGCATGGCCCAACCACCAGTCTCAGCCACTACAGTGGACACCCACCCTGATTTCACCATGACGTGAGAAGCACGCAGCCATATCATGAGAGCAATCAAATAGGCCACTGGTGGCCATAGCTGTGCTCACAATGGGCCACTGGCAGAGGCTTTTGTCACAAGCAACATGAATGCTCACCCTTGCCTCAGGAGCTGCTCTGGTTAAGAAAGACGGTGCCTGCCTCAGGAGCTGCTTTGGTTAAGGCATACCGTGCGGGGGGAGCCCCCCAGGGTTACAGAGTTAACCAAATGCATGACAGTAACAGTGACTGTAACGTTTGAGAGTAATGATGTGACAGGTCCAAGTGTGTCATCTACCACCCTGTCACACTGCCACCTGGGTACTTGTGTAAAACAAAAGTTGCGTACACATGCAGAAGAGCTGCTGTAGACAACACCAGGTAAAACCAGGTAGGGGCATTTCACAGCACAACTGGGGCAGCTGATAACACCTGATCACAGCACCACATCCGGCAGCCCTGATGACCAATCTGCTACCAGTGCAATGCAGACAGGCAGCCTGGGTGGTTTGGTACAACTCGACCAACGCGCTCGGTCGCATGTCCTCCAGTGCACGAGCAGGGCAGCCGTCGCGGCCAACGCGCACGCATGGGGGCGTTGGGAGCAGGCGACACACCGTTGCAGCCGTCGGCGACGTCGGCCCAGATGTCCTCCATCCCACGGCACTCCCCGAGGCTCTCGCCCGCCACCTCCACCTCCTCATGCCGCCCGGCCGTCGCCGTTGTGTCCTCCTCCGCAGTCGCCTCACCCTCCGGCTTCCTCGCGCTAGCGGCAGCCGCCTCGCCAGGGGGCGGCGTGGGGGCAACGGCGGCAGCGTCCGCAGGCGGCTGCAAGCGGCGCACGCGGCGGCGCACAGGCCGGTGAGGCCGCGCCGGGCCCTCCTGGAGCTCGGTGACCTCTGTGTACACGCTCGGGGGGAGACCGAGGCGTGAGAGGGCCTTCGTGCGCTGGTCGGCACGGCAGATGGAGATGCTGGGGACATCGTAGATCGTGTAGAGGAGGTCTCGCCCGCCGATGAGGCACGCAAACACAAGGTACACCGGATTCTGCATAGTAGCCGAGGGTCCTGCTGAGACTGGGGTCCGGTACATGGGCGCCTTGCCAGAAAGAATCAGGCGCTACTCTGGCGTCTGCAGGTACTAAGCAGAGTGCTTATGCTCCCCCTCTGTGCACGTCGGACGGTGGACATGGATGCGCCCAGGTGGGCGGAGAAGGTAAATGTAAATGTAAATGTAAATGTAAATGTAAATGTGAAGGTGGCCAGAGATGAGCACAGACCGGAGATGAGCACAGACCGGTCGTGCATCGATGACCTCGGGTAAGGTATCATCCCACGGAGTGCTTTGTCATGCAGCACACATAAGAATCGGCGCTCTGGTTCGAACAGATGGAAGCGGCTTTGTGGTGCAAAGGAGGTTTCGCACGGGGCTGACAGCGGCATCTGGACCTTCAGCGGCCACACATACCTCACCATACTCACTACAGGAAGCTGAGGAGATACATGGGCTAGCTGGGGCGCAGACTCCTGGCATGGGTTGCATGTGTGGCTGAGCCGTGCTGGGCTGTGATCACGGCACGGCTGCACTCAGACGCTGTATCCATGCTCATGCGGATATAGGCTGCTCTGCATGCGGCCGGCCGGCATCACCCAGATCTGCAACGTTGAGTTGCAATCATGCTGCGCACTCGGATTTAATTGGACATTGCGAGACAGCATTTGGCGGTCAGCCTTCCGAATTTGCAAAAGTAACAGAATTCAGAAGACTCGCTTCGCACTGTTGGCAGACAGAGTCAGCTTCGAGGTGTGGTACGGTTGCGAGACATGCCCATATGTCCTGTGGTGTGGGTTGGCGTTCAGATACAGATTTTCACAGGACAGGTTAGGCAGCTGGAAGGTTGATGGAAGCAGCTTCTGTATGTGAGGTTTAGATCAACGACGTCGGTGCGGAGACACAGTGTGAAAGGACGTTCCTCGTGCACAGCATTCAGGTCTCGGGATTTCGGGCGCCACCTCAGCATTGTCCAAGCTTGGACGATGACATAGATGCCCACATGCAGGGGTCAGGCGCACCATGCGTGTTGGCCGGGCAAACTCGAGCCCCTTGAACTCAAAGCGCGCCGTGCACGTGCCGACGTCGGCCGTGGAGCCCACAGGGGTGGCCATGTTGGGGTCGTTGTCCCGCGGCATCATGCACTCAGGGTCGCTGAGAACGCGCGATGCCGTCGCCGACTCCTCCGCCACGACACGCGTCGGGAACATCGGCAGACTCCGGCCGTCCGCGCCTTCCGCGCCGCCGTAGCCGCCGTTGCCGTCGCACGGCGGCGGCAGCGCCTGCACACACGCAGATGGGGCATGAAGCCCTGGTCGCCACTACCGTGCCGCGCAGCCAGCCCTGCCACATCAGCCACTGCCGCCGCACGGCACCGACGCGGCTGCGGCACCGACACTCTGACCTCGAGTGCGAGAAACTCGAGCTCGAGAAAGCGCGCACAGCGAATGGGAGGGCGTGTGCGAGTGACTGCTGGTGATGTGGGGTCACTGTTGCACGACAGGAGCAGGCCTTGTACGACGCGCGGTGGCGACGAGTGGCCGGGGGCATCCACAGGCGTGGCATCGTGCTACAGGATGCCCCAGCACGCCAGCAGCTGTCCATCAGGGGGGCTGACCGTGCGTCTTTGCATGGACATCGGTTGTGCGCGAATGCGCCGCATGCATTGGCAGTGCCGCTGGTCCAGGAGAAAGCTGAGTGCTGTGTTGTGCGTTGCCATCATGTGGGGCAGAAAGTCGGGGAGGTGCGCACGATGTATGATCGGAAGGTGTGGGATAGGACAGTTGGACCCTTAAGGTCCATGCCAGGTGTCGATGCCGGTACCGGGATGGTACCGAGGATCGGCAGCGGCGCTGTCCGGAGTTCCGGCGGCAACCACTCTAGCAGAGTCTCCCGCTCCTCCTGCGTCACCGCAAACGCCTTGACGCGCAGCGGCAGCTGCAGCGACCACGTCGGGTCGTGCTGCACGCGCACCTGCACCCACGGCCCCTCGTATTCCACAGCAGAGACCCGAGCCTCGGGGGCGGATGCTGTGGGTGGCTGCAGGGGTAGTACGCATGCACGGTAGACAGGTGGACAGAAGCGTGCCTGGACGTGGAACGCAGGCTTGAACTGCCGATCGTTCTTCTGTGGCAGGCAAAAGTGGGCGGGGGCGGAGGTGATGCGCAGCTGGACGGTGGTCGGGTCGGCCAGGGGCGCCGCGTCGGCCTCCGCCGCCGCCGGCTTCATGTCAGCCCCGGTCGGCGCGAGCACCGGCCGCACCGGGGGACGGCTGCGGCGGAGGGCCGCTGCTGGGCTGACCGCCGACCTCCAGCCGCCCGTGCACGGTTCTGCCTCAGTGCGGCCCTCGTAACGAACAAACTGGTGCTGCCGGTCCTCCAGGCCTGCATGCATTCGTGGGGTCCCCGCGAGCAGATGTCCACAGGGTGCGAAGACTCTCGCTCCGTTCACTGCGCGTCCGCGGCGTGCGAATAAAAGACACGTCTACGGCCAGTAGGGTAGGGTTTCAAGGCCTGGTGGTCCTGGAGGAGTTCGCACGCGGCCAGAGTCGACTCGTGCCCATGAGAGGTGGGGAGGGGGGGAGGTGTGAGCTGGTCTGGCCTGTTTGCGCATCCAGTCAGCGTATGCACTTGCACCAAGATTCATGTTGGCACAGAAGGTCATGAGTGAGTCAGCGTCGAGGTACATGGGGGGCACCGGTGTGTGGTCGCCGACACTCAAAGTGCACAGACCCATTCTGGTGACTTTCAGGTCTGAGCTGCGAAGGACAAACAGAGGCCACCCAGGCCACACACCAAATCTGGGGCTCGGGTCATCCCCTGCGGGGCGCTGCTCACGGTTGGGAAGGCGTCTAGAAAACACGTCTGAAAAACACGTCTGAAAAACACCAGTGCACGCGCAAGAATGGGGAACCTTGTGGCCCGGGGGGGCTGCCGATGCCGGGGACCGCGGGGCTGACCGGGCCACGTGCTGTTGTCTCGGGCTGTTCGCATTGCAGGGGACCCTGAAATGCTGTTGCGAAGTGCAAGGGAAGCTGAAATTCTGGTGCGAAGTACAAGAAACACCGGCATGCTGGTGTGAAGTGCTCGCTTTGCCCTGGCTGCAGTGTGGAGTGGCCGCAAGGCACGCACGCCTGCCACAGCTGTAGAGCTACATGTTGAGTGCACAGCGTGTACTCGGGGCAGTGTTGCCGGAGCCGAGATCGACATGAGCGGCACCACCAGGAGCGTGGACGTGCGCATGCATGTGCACGCGTCAGCGCAACCACCACCAGATCGCCGCTGCGCCGCTACACTCATCACACACCCTATCATCCCGGTACCACCCTGTCACCGTCCCGATGAGAGCATCCGCTTGGGCGTGTGGCCATGCTACCCGCTGCAGCCCGTGCACCACTGCGCATTCTGTTGCTGACCGCGTTCCAGCAGTCTGTGACTGGCCGGTGACTCCGAAGGCCTGGAGGGGCACACTGTGCAGAGGGGCGGTTGTGCAACCATGCGACGGTGCTCATCAGACATGCGACCACGCTCCTCACACTTCCCCCACAAGCTCAAGCGGCGGTACCGCCGCCGCAGCACACACTTGGTCACTCGCTGCTGGCAGGCAAGCATGTGAACTGCACCGTTCTGAAAGCTGTTCCGTGAAGATTCAGAGAGTGAGACAGCTGCATCTGGCTGGCGGGGGTGAGCAGTGCCTGCGTCCTCGCGCTAGAAGCAGCACAGCACAGCACACGCTGAGTGCTCCGCCAGAACTATCCTTAACACAAACACAGATGCTGCTTTGGAAGTTGAGGTTGGGATGTTGTCTGCCATGGGCTCGTGGTGGAAATCCTCAAACACTCTCACAGAGGAAGTTTGCAAGCATGATCACTTGTCTCGAACAAGTTTGCTGGTGCAGGCATGCAGTGATCATAGTGGAGCCTGGCACAGAACACAGCATGAACCTGAGCAAGCAGAGTGGGAGTGAGCTTGGGGGACAGATGACCAGGAAGACTTGACAGCAAGGCTTCAATGTGCATGAAGAGGTATAGGAATAGTTTATTTTTGAATAATACCATGGGGGTGCATGAGTAATGCCACCCTCTTGGGACATGCCTTGACTCACAAATGTATGAGAGAAGTTCTATGATCACAGTATTAATTATGTGCAGCTTAGAATTATACCACATGCACAGCACAGCACAGCACACAGCACAGCACAGCATAGCACAGCAGCAACTCATGCTCCCCTGGGCCTCTTTGGGCCCTTGGTGGGTTTAGACGTGTACTCTCCTGTGCTACACACGTTCCAGTGCAGGCATGACCCAGTAGCCACAGCCGGCCTCATGCTGGCTACAGAGACGAAGCCTTGATGGTGTGCTAGGTGACCAAATATGGACTCAGCCAGGGCCTACGACAGAATATTCCCAGCGTTCCCATGCACTGTAAGCGGTGCTGCTTCCACCACGAGAGCGGCGCCCAGAGCCAGCGAGCAGGGGGAAGACGAAAGGCCGCGATTGAGAAGCCCCGCACTCGCGTCACATGTGGGGTGCTCCTCTGCAGGCGTCCGCACTGGGCATCATACGCTGCTTATGCTTAGCTAAGGTCACGCCAGAGCTGTGCAGCGCCAACGCGAGGGCGCCACGCGTGACGGGCCCGCGTGACGAGACCGGAGTCGAACAACGGCGACGAACAACGGCGAGGAACACGCAACTGAGCTGACACACGCCCCCGGCGCTCGTGCGCAAGCGGCGTCAGTAGTTACCAAAGAGTACAAGCGCAAAACCACAAGGTGGACCAAGTCATGGAATGAAACAGCAGCTGCGTCAGCGCGTTCGCAGACACTGTACGGCATGCATGCGGTGCTGGTGCCACATCGCGCGTTCCGAGGCGCAACGGCAGCGTCTAACACTGTGGACAGGCTCGTGCACAATCGCCACCGCGAACTATACGCAACTGACCCCTGTGCAACACGCCACAGACCTCCGGCCTGATCCCGTGGACGCCGCAGAAGCAGTAGGACAGCCCCACGCAAGGGGGGTCTGCTGCCAAACTCACCGCCTGCGCACATCCCTGCGGAATGTTCGACACGACCCAGCTGCTCTGCGACAGGCTCGCTGGACGGGCCAGCCGGGCGGGTAGGCGAGGCAGGGTGGCGCGAAACGGTCGAATTGAATCGCTGAAGGCTTGCGTTTGCCGCTTGCGCGTGGGCGACGGGCGTGCGGAGGGGTGGGATCATGCCTGGCATGGAGCGTTGGAGCGCGATTGCTTCGGCCACTGCCGCGCACCATACCGGTGCCGGAGACGATTCAAACGCTGCCTGAGCCTTCATGTCTCTCCCATGAGTGTCCCTAGTTGCCGGGTGGGCTTCGCAGGCGCTCGTTGGTGCGCTGCAGCTAAATGCTTACACTTGCTCGACAAACACAGCCTGGCCGACGCGAGTACTGGTGGCGGAGTGCGGCTGCAGTAATAAACAAAAGGGTGAGAAGACTGCAACCCGGTGCAAAAGAGTGCGGTGTTTGGTGCCCCGCGCGGGTGGGCACTCAGGCATATGGGCAGGAGAGCATGCGGGGTGGAGCCAGTCGAAGATGAACGTTTGGCACGTCGGTGCTTATACCGGCCGTTAGTGACGGCGCCGTCGGCACCGCAACGATCTTTGCGCCTCGTGCACCGCGATCCTATGCATGGGAGAGTGTACACAGCTGCGGCCAGGAGCGTGCACATGACCAGTCCGAATTATAGAAGCTGTCGAGACAACCCCTTACAAGTACACGGTGCTCCCTAGATGCAGTTCTCATGGGAAAGCGAACACGTGGCACCGCGGCAGCGAACAATCGGGGCGTGTCCTCGAGAGGTGTGTGCTTCCACCGCACCACGCACGATCCGGCCTGCCTGGAAGGTAATGCCTCGGTGTGTATACGCCTGAGGCGCGCGCTTGCAGCGTACGATGCGGAAGGCTTGGGACGAGCCTCCAGATGGTGAGGCTGGCAAGCATCGATATCGGGCACCCAGGCTCCATGTCGTGGCATTTTATGGTGACATCACGTGTGGGCATCGTATGATGCGATGTCTCGGAAATGTGCATCATCATTGTGCATGCAAGCCCGAAGCACCAGCGTCGGATGAGCTCGCAGCAGCTGCAACGCTGTTACGCCCGGCCAACGTGCCACCCAGTTGCGGCAGGCATCCGGGCGTGCCTGCTCCGGCGGTCCGTCTGCGTGTGTGCGTGTCTCGCGATGCCGGACGAGGCTGGCCATCGATGACGGACGCTCCAGCTGTCAACGGCTGAGCCTCATCATGTTTGGCCGCGAAGCACCATGTGGCCGTATAGCCACAAATGTAGTTTCACTCCCACACATGGTTCAGATCGAAACATACGTACTGCTGTAAACAATCGATCCCAACCCAGTGTCTCGCATGGCGGAGAGATGCGGCAGGCCCTCCCGGAACGCCACCGACACGGAAACCCAGATTGGCGAATAGCAACCCATGATCCCGTGCGCCAAAGTGGGAGGGACGGCGAAAACGGCGTTTGCTGCGGGTGTGTCAGAACAGGTCAGGGCCCACGAGGGGGGTGGCCATGTGAAACCGTGGCACGCGGACGCGCGGACGTTGTACCAGACAAAGTGTACCGGGGCGCGGCGGCGGTTGCACCATGCATCATAGCGCGCGGGGCTCTCGCACGCTCCTGGCCACCCACGGCGACCACACCGCAGACGGTGCTTTCTGCTCTGCGGCACTGGCACGGGGAAGGTGATGCCGTCGCCGGGGGAAGGCGGGGGGCAACACTCGGTCATTGCACCGTGCTCGCATGCATGCTGCGCCATGTCCGCCCTCGATATGTTCGCGGGATGGTTCCTACTACGCACTGCCGCATGCCCGGGGCGAAGATGGAACCAAATTCGATCAGCGCGGGTGCGAAACGACTTTTAGTCACAACGTTCGCGCATTGGCGCAGGCGCCTGTGACAGCGCCGAAAGTTTGCGATTCGGTCCGCGGCCACGTGGGGTGCGCATCGCCCTGTCCGAACGGCGTGCACGGCACATGTGCTGACTCCGCAGGAGCATGTGCTGACTGCCGTCGGAGCAGACGCGGTCGCGCGCTGCTGGCGCGACTGCATGCTGGGAGTACGCTCAACTGCCGACATCAGAAGGAATCGAGAAGGTCCGCGAGTTGAGAAGGGGGTGGTGGTTTAAGGCCGTCGCATGGACGTGCTCCACATTGTGGATGTGTCAGCTCACTCTTCTGGTAACTACTGCTGCCTTGCAGGCTGCACTCGCATGGCCATGTGAACTGGCAGAGTGGGGCAGGTGCACAATGAGGGGGCAGCCGAGTGTCAAGAATGGGGCAAGAAAACTAAACGTTCTCTCGCGACACATTGCCCGACAGCTGAACGCCCACCACGACCTGGTCCACGTCCAACAGACAGCCACAGATCTATAGACGGCAATGGGAGCACTGAAAGCCCCTTACGTCTGGCACCTGGAACATCCTGTTGTGGGACGATGGAACATGCATGCTACACAACTGATCTAGAGGATCGCGCTACTGCATCTACTCGCCCATGGTTTGAGCAGCCTCTCGCAGTTGCCCGTGGTGGCCTGCATGTGTTGTCATCGCCATGGGCTGTAACTCAAATAACGGTGGATCCGCATTGTGGTGTTACAGTTTGCTGGTAGAGCCAGTGGGACTTGCTACGACCAGCAACGGGGGGACAACTGTCGGAGTGTGACTGTGACTGCTCCTGAACAATGTGCCCCCACCACATGCATTTGCCGCACTGCAGCAAGGCATGGCTGCAGGCTCTGCCTGCGCCGCCGGGGCGGCTCCATGCATGTCACATGTCGCCGACACCATGCACCAGAGGGATCCGAATGCATATGCATCCCGTCCGATCTCGACCCAACCCCCCTAACAGGAAGCAGTGGCGGCTGGTGATACTGTGCAGATGCAATGCTGATCTATGGGGGGGCATGCGCACCTTCTATCATGCTGGGGATCCTGAGCCGCTGCCTGGCAGGACCGCGATGGCATGGTGTTCCGCGCGAGAAGCGGCGACGCATCAAGCCGTACGGCAAACGCATGCGGCGAGCCGGGGGGTATCTATGAACCGAGCCATCATGTAGCGCCTGGTTTCTGTGGACATGTATGCATGACACTCGTGTGCAGCAGAGGCCTGCATGCTCTGGAACCGCGCGACACCAGCAGTCAGTCACGGCAGGTGGAATGCACACGGTTTCAGTACCTTGGCGGCGGTAACTCCTGCGATTCAGTACCGGTCGGCGGTCAAGTGCTAGTCATGCACATGTCCCAGCGATCTGCACGTGGGCCCCCCACAAGTCGCGTGTGCCGGCTCTGCGCGCCTGTACCTGGCTGTGCCGCTGGCTGCGTTTCCACCTGCCGCTGTTGACACGTAGCGTGGGCACGACGGTGAAGCAGCAGCCATGGTGGATCCAAAGTCCGGTAGAAACCTCGAGAGCGTGCTGTCGGAGGTCCCCAGATTCCTGGGTGCGGCCGCATGTTCATGCTGGCGGCCAAGCAGGCGAGGGTCGCACAGCGACACCGCAGTGCTGAGGTGAAGCAAGTACGGCAACAGGCCGGTGAATCAAGGACCATGCACTCGCAGGCCGTGCAACGTATGGTGCCGACATGCATGTAGGCACTACGGTCCCGGGGTTACGTACGTTACGTTACGGTGACCCTGCGTATGTGCTGCGTTACACCTAGAAGTGAAGGTGCAGAACATGACAATGACCAGGTGGGGGGGGGGGGGGGGAAGGGAGGGGGGTAGGGGGTGGAGCCTCTTGGAGGCTTGACTTGGAGGTATACTTCACATAACTTTTAGTCACAACCATGCCAATTGTTGCAACAATGCGATAGTTTACCCAAGTCGGGCACAGACTCGCAGCACTCAGCGTCCTTGGCAGCAGGGAGGCGATACGTAGGCAATGCCTTTCGTGGAGCGCTGGACGGCATGTGGCCATGCATATGGCGGTGGTGTCTTGGACAGGTCGAGTTCGGGCGGGGTCGAACATGACGCGACCAAAGCGAGCTCAATGCTCTCAGGCTAGACTACACGGCATAGTTCAAGCAACGTGACGTTACACCAAGCCGTAATCAATTGAAAGCGTATTCCGTGACTGTCCTGATCATATATATCGGCAACGTTGAAGCGCAAGCGTGACAGCCAGCGCGTACGGACACAACGACTGCGTGGCTAGCGCTGAGCAGACGCTGCTGTTGTGTGCTTCCATGCACTGGTCCACTTATTTCCGTGTACTCTTTTGTAACTACGCGAGGACTGCGACTGCGACTGCCACGCGCAGTGGCGGTGGCGGTGCCCGGATACTGGTTGTAGTTACAAAAGAGTACAAGGGCAAACCCACAAAGTGGACCAAGGTCATACGGATACTGGTTGTCGCTACAAGGGCTGGAAACGTCAAGGCAGACGAGAAACGGGCGGATCAGGCCACAAACACGTTGGGGATGTCGCCTTGGGGAGAGTATCACCAGCCCAACTGCAATGGCGCAGCTGGACCGCACGGACTGCGGGCCCGGGCCGAGAAACAGGCCACTGAAAGCCGTTGCATCCAGGAAGGGGCCCGGTTGGCGGCAATCAACATGGCGCAGCACGTGCACGTGGCAGAGCGTGGCCGTCAGGGGTGTCCCAGCACATGCCCAGCTTCAGTCATGCATGGCCGTCACCGCCAGCACTAACACGGTCTGCAAATAGCTGTGGAGCTCGCAAAGCCAACATACGTGTCGCACCTGTCAACCTCTCGCTCACTGATGCGAAGGATTCCATGTCCGCATGAAGCGTTGGAGCTGAGGTCTCGTCACCGGGAGAGTCCGCTTCGGCTGAGAGGCTCGTGCAGCGACCACAGCATGCAAAGCACATCCATTTGGCCGGTCGGGATTCCCTCTTCCCTGCTCGCACGTGGTGAAGCCGGCGCTCTTCCCACCCTCCTGCTTGCCGGCCCCATACGACCATCGCTTATGGTCATGCAATCTGCGCAGGGCCGCTGGTCCGCCCGCAGCACGCGCCGCGGTCCACATACCCCCGGATCTCCCGCCCCTTACCCCTGTCCCCTGCTGCAGTGTGTTGCGCGCTGTGCTGCGGATGATGGGCTCCAGCTGTGGCGTCGACGGTCCCATGCCCCCTGCACCGAGCATGCATGTAAGCGTACAACCAGCGCACGTCTGCGCTGTGCATCCACAGCTGGCATGCAGCCCGCGTGTGCGCTTGATGTTGTGTCGAGCATTCGTTGACCACCGGCCCGTTCCTAGCTTCCGGCATGCAGTAGGCCCGTGATGCAGCATAGAGTGGCAGCGTCGGCCGGCAGCGCGCTGTGCATGCTGGCGCGCTGCGCTCACCCCAAACCGCGGTTGGGGTAGTCGGCAGGCATTCCACCTGGAGCAACGTACATGTGGCGCTGCTCTTTGTCACCGGGGCAGACCGCGCTGCCTGAATGGGGCTCGCATGGGCAAGTCACGCAGGCTGCTGCAGTGATTCTGGCTCATGGGTCGGCCCATCAACGTTTCACGGTGAACCGGACGCTTCGGAGAACCACCGGCGGTATGTGATATAATGCGGCTTGATGCACAGAAGACGAGACCAGCCGACTCGGCGCTTCTTGGCACGCAGCACCGGCCGCATCGTCCTCGATCACATGGCCCGGTCGGGGGTTGCAATTACAGTGTGCAACAGGTGACGTGGACACAGTGACGGCTGTTGGGACGGCTCCGTCCGGGCGTGACGCCCCCACCACTGCGCCTGCCACATGCCGGGGCCACGTGCCGTGCTCCACTCCTGGCAGTCAGGAGATGGACTGGCTCTAGCTCTCGGGACTGGACACCATGATTTTAAACCAGGTCACCTGTTGTGAACAGTCGGTGGTGTAGTGTGTGGTGTGCGTGATCTCAACACCGCTCCAGCGTGCATGGAGCATCGCAACCTCTTGGGTGTCTAGACTTCCATCTGCAGACCGCAGCAACATGCTGCCCCTGCTGGAGGCAAGGGAGAGCGCATCCCCAGAAGTGGCTAGCAGTGCACTGGAGTGCCCCACAAATTTGCCCCATTGAAGCTGCCCTTGTGTGGCCACAGCTTCCAGGTGCACATGGTCCCAGTCAGCAGCAGCTTCGAGGAGTGACATATGCGTTCCTGTTGCAATGCTTTGCTGTGCCCTGCAGCGTATTCTGGCATGCTCTGCGATGTGCTTTGCTGTCCGAGGATATCTCTAGCAATTGAGCCGATTCAGCTAGCCGTGCGGGTGTCCAGGACAGTGGCCGCTCCTGGTATCGGGGCCATGAATTCACGCACATGCACCTCTGCTGCCATCTCTGGCTGCTGTGCTGAGTGCTGTGGGTGCAGTTGGGGGGTGTGCACTGCAACTAGGTGGGGTCCCTGTGCAGATATGTGTACCACCATCGCATGCGTTGTTCACCACTGGTGGCAGACCTGCAGGCAGCACGATGCCATAAGCTTGCCTGCAGAACCACTGGCATCATGGTGCTGTAAGTTTGCCAGTTTTGCGCCACGTGCTAGCATGCGATGACCGGGGATTTTTGGCTGGTTTGTGGACGGGGATTTTTGGCTGGTTTGTGGACAGCGTGGGAGTGCATTGTGTCCGCATCGATACGGCGACGCATTCCTGATCACAAAGTATGCAGGGGGTGCACAGCCTCTGTCCTGGTGCCCACCACTTTGCTGTAACTGCTGCCGTGCGATGAAGCAGCTGGTACTCTGGTGAACATCCCACCATGGCGAACAGCATGCATGAGGGTCGTCCAGGCTGCATCATCTCCGTTCCAGACCCATCATGCACTGCCTCTGTGCACCTGCAAGTCTGCACCCACTGACGCACATGTTCCGGATGGAGATTTCGGATCCTCTGATGGAGAAATATGGATCTTCTGGACCTGATTTTGTGGCGGGGTCCCAGAAAAGTCAGCAGACTCCCGGACCCTGCTGTTGCTTGCGATTTGGAATGGTCCCCTGCGCAGGCGCCCCGGTTCCCCCTCTCTCAGGGGTCGTCTACATCAGGACACACCTCGTGCCCAGCCATCTGGCCCAATACACGTAGTTCTGAGGCTGTGGTGACATCAGCAATTCTGAGATTCTGAGCACCACCGCTGAACGCTGCTGAACGCCGTGCTCGTGTCCTGAGACCTGTGAACGGTATCGGGTGGTATTCAGAGGTGCCACCAAGAGTGAAGTAGGTGCCACCTTCTGCTGTGCACTGTCACTCGAGCTTGTGGGCTTGAGCTTGCCAGCGCCTCAGGGGCCTCAGGGGCCTCAGTATGTACAGTATACCCCCCTGGGAGACATACAAGTTTTCATGTCCACTGGGGTGCTTCCTCCAATGAATTCAGAGTGGAGTGCAAGTTTGAGGCGGCCGGGTGCTGTGTTTAGAGGTACCAGTGTGAACATGTCTGAGGCCGTGACCTTTGATCTGTATGGTCAGGGCAAGTGCAACAGAATCCCAGACAACGTTCTGGCAGTGATGCCACCTCGAGCTCCTGGTGTCCAGAAGTACAGGTGACACATGTCATGCTGCTGCCAATGGCACTGCCAGTATAGTTCATGGTATGCCCAGGGATGGTTCAAGGGGTCATCAGTGAAATATTAATTCATGATAGCTCTGATGTGACAGGTGCTGTCAAACTAAGCCAAGCTGAAGCCCAAGCGTCTCAGCTTTTCTCAGGTTTTCTCCGTTTCTCCACAACAGATATGGTAATCTGAGCACAGCATGTGTGCAAACTGTGTGTAGATCTAGGACATGCTAGCACATCTGCCTGCTCTTGCACAGAACTTGCATCATGAGCTGCCAGTGGGAGGTGGAGGGCCTGCTGAGCTTGCTTGTGAACATGTGTGAACATCACACCATGGGATCTCAGACTTCCCATGCACAGTCCCGTTTGAATGGTCTCCTGCAGATCCCAGGAGATCCCAGCGGGTCTGGTGGAGGTCCTCCCACTCTGGCGCAACTACAAACTGCCGCAATGCTGTGCTGCAATGCTGTGCTGTGCTGCCTTCCGCACAGCCGGCGCAAAGCATAGCATTGCATAGCCGTCGATGCCACAGTGCCCACATCGGTTGGCACATGCACAGCGAACAGCAAGGGGCACGTGATGGTGGCTTTGCTTTTTGCCGACTACGTTGGAACGTGCACCGTGCTAACGTGGTGCAACGTGCAACAACAACGTGCAACGTTAGCTTCTTTCACGTATGCCGTAATTCATCCAAAAACTCTTGCACTAGATCAGCACAGCAGCTACACCACCCCATCACCACCCCTATGGCTCAAGCACGACTGTAGTGGAGTACACCAGCAGGAGCAGCAGCAGCAGCTGCAGTAGTTGAAAGGTCTGCCAACATGATTGTGCTCTCAGCACGGCGTTCAGCAGCGTTCAGCGGTGGTGCTCAGAATCTCAGAATTGCTGTGCTTGGCTGTGTGTGATGCTGGCATGTACAGAATTTGAGCGTATCAATTTCTGTAGTTTGCATGCTTCAGATGCACACGATATGCATGGATTCAGTGAATCCGGTGTTGATGTACCGCATATGTAGGTAGACCACACGTAGGTAGACCCTGGCTGATGACGAGTCCAAACAAAAGAGCTGATGACTGGTAGGCTGCAACTGAGATGTCAACATTTGAACATGCATATTACGCACGCAACCTCCATGATGCTGCAAACATGTAAATTTCTCATGGGGGTGTTTCAGGGGGGTTTGCACTCGCCGAGGCCCACCATGCCTGCTTCCCCTTCAGCAGGCCACCCCCCAGGGTCTGGTTCAAAAGGCGTGCATGCATTATCGGCGCGGGCTCAGTGCAGCAGGGTGTATGCGTTGGGGCGTGTTAGCCAAGATGTCCACATTATCGGGCTTAATTTTGGGGGACCCAGCACTGGAAATTCAGCATAGCCTACCAGGGCACTTGTACCCCAACAAATCGTCGATTAGATTTGACGGTCAGCAGCAGGTGGCCAGTACCGCAGTCTTCTCGTAACGATTGTTGGTCAGTGATTTTCTGCAAGGCAGGCGCCGACCACAGGCAGCAAGGTGTTAAAACACATCTGCAGTAGAGAGGCCGATTACGTAGGCGCTGAAGTCATTACGGCGTCAAGTAACGCAGCATAAATTTCAACTCGGTACGCGTATTTTATCCTGTAAACCAACAGCTCGCGCTTTGCTCGCGTCTGGTTGGACTCGGCCGAAGCTTAAGTCGGCCTGTCCCACACACCATTGCTGATTCGCCAGGTGCCTGACAACACCTTTCCTACGTCCTGCCTACACATTAATTACCAACTGCAAGAAAACTTGCCCGCTGTCCAGCTCTTCAGTGCGATTTGCCAGTCGTACTATGGAGCGCGAGACAGGCCCCGTCTGGCCCTGGCAGGCCGTCGTGAAGGACGACGGCAACTGCAAATGTGACCATGCCAGCGTAATTTTTTGCAGCTTCGTTTGTGAGCGGAAAGTAACGCGCAACCAGGGTCAACGTAACGTACGTTTGTGGCGTACTGGGTGATTCGGCACCGTGGCTGCTGGTATGATACCTGCCGCTGCCCGAAGAAGCAGTCAACTTTGGGCAAGACAATCAGGCCTCTCGTGAACGGTGAGGGGCGGGTCGGGCAGGCAGCCACTCTGACACTTGCTACGGGTGCGGCAGTCTGCAAAGCATCCACATCCGGAGCCACTGAGCTGACTCGCTCAGCATGCACATCGCAGAGAGCGTGCCTCGCTGCGATGGCCGTGGAAATGTGAGCTGTGATAGCAGCCGCGATCAAGGCAGGCCTAGACAACTGCGTTGCTGATGCAGGACTGAAAATGAGGAGCAGAATTTTGAAAACCGGGGCATGACAAGTTGCCATGCTTCAGATGAGATGCACATACCTGTGACTGCCGAGCATCAACGGATCTCAAGACAGGAACTTCCATGGGTTGTGGGCGAAGCTAGGCTCAACCCCGCCAAGCCACTTCCCTGCTTCCCAGCCCAGGCAGAGTCCACCTCGTGGTAGATGCATCGCCTGATGCTCATGTGGCGTTGCCTTGTCACCCCGCACGTCTTTGCACCATGCTATGCAGGATTGAGAGCCGCTCCGGCTGTGCACCCAGTCTCACTAGGAGCAAGAGTACTCCAAGTCGTGCTCTCAATTCAGTTGTGTGGCAACCACACCCGCCATGAGGACTGCATGGCAACTCGAGGCGACCGGCTGGCCAGCGCCAATCACTTTCTCGGGTCACATAAACACAACCTCAGCATTGTTCTGCCAGTTCTGTGCCTGCTCGTCGTGTGGGCACGTTCTCCATGCAAGTGTTTTCCTCATTATCACAACAAACGGGTACCTATTTCCTGCTCTGCAACCCAAGGCGCTCAACGACCTGTGGCGACTGTCCGAGGGAAGTCTGTGTAGTTGACGGCTCAGGGCACAGGAGCACTCGGTGCAGCCCCGCTGCCATGCACGTACTGGCATGCTGCGCTGCCTCTGCAGTAGTGGCTGTGCCCCAGACTACAGATACCCTTGCAGATACCACATGCTTGCTGCCGCTTGTGTGTGTGGATTGTGTGTGTGGATTGCAACCGTGACGTTGCTCCAGATGGTTGATGTGCATGAATTTGAACATGTGAATGCATCTGTAGTTTCAGGAGCAGCAGTCACACTTGACCTCTCACCCATGGCGCCACCAGGGCCACCTTCTGTCATGTGCACCCTTGACTGACCATAGGGTCACCATGTGATCATACAGGGAATGCCTTGTCTGGGCATGTCTAGAAATCCGTGGTATGGGGAAGGAGGAGATCTCACTACTGAGGCAGAACACGCCCCCAATGGAGGCTGTATTTGGTTGCGTGTTGCCTAATCTGGCCCCTGCTCCCTTGGAGTGGCCTGACCCTCTGGTTTCTACAGCCACTGTAGCTTCCGCCACTCAGTCAACAACCATGCTCCAGCAAGCTCCAGCAAGTTGAAAATGTGAAGAGGCGCTTGCTTGGCCTGCTTTGGGTAGTTTGGGCATTTTTTTGCATTGTGGAGCCTTCCCCGGTAGCCTTGTATGGTTGAACGGCTGCGCAGGAGTTCCTCTTGGGAGGCTCTTGGGAGGCTCCAGTGCAGCAGGGCATGGGGTTGGTGGCTTAGAGGGGGCTGGTGGCTTACGGGGGAGTTGGTGGCTTACATGTTCCGGCTTACGGCTTCAAGGTTTATGGCTATGGCTTATGGTATAGGTATGAGTGAGTGAGTTACGTATGACCCTTGCAGCAGGGTTACTGAGTACGATACGTACGTACGTTATGTAGATCCTGGTTACGTGTTACGTTACTCCCGAGAATCAGGGTGCAGAAGATTACGTGCGCCATATAATATTATATCGCCTTTCACGCGGTGAGACAGGGACGTGACAGCACTGTCTGGGCGGCACGTAACACCAGACCTGGTACATGTTGTAAACCCCGTTGTTGGCAATGAGTTGTGCAACGTAGCAGTTCCGTGTTGAAAGTTTCTTCGGCCGGTCGACTTCGGCGCGGTGGAATTCGAAGCAAGCGCGAGCGAAGCAAGCGCGAAACTTTTGTATCATAAATTACGCTATATATATCGTCTTATATAAGTCAAGCCGACGTTAGGTTACGCCGTAATTTACACAGGGCCAACATAATCGGCAACCCAACACGTGTATGACCCTTATCGGCAACCCTACCGTGTATGACCCTTGTATGACTCGTATGACCATTCTTGACAACGTAGAAGTTAACCCTGACGTGGACACTGATTGCATGCTGAAAATTACGATGGTGCAGATTACAAAAGTTCTAGATTGCAATGGTCCTTGGGGGGGGGGGGGGGGCAGGGGGGCCAGGGGACCTGCAGGTATAGGATACATCAACTTTAGTCACAGGGATGAGCCTGTGCTGCTGTTGTCTGTTCCATGACTTTTGTAACTACTTTATTCACAGCCAGGTGAAAAATGTTTCAATCCAAGCTCGCCACAATCTCCGGACCTCCCAATGAGATCCTGCAGGTAGCTGATTGCAGAGAAGTCGACTCTGCCGCAGGGACAGCTGTCAACCAGCTGTCGACTGTAGGATGCTGAGTGAATACGAGTAGCAGTGGCTTAATATTCAAATTGACAAGTTGTCACAAAAGAGTACAAGGGCAAACCCACCACTTCGAAGTGGACCAAGTCATGGACAAAATTGACAAGTTCACATCTACCGGACTGGATGCTGCCTGTGTTGCTGACGTGAGGTGGTGTCCTGTAGTGGTACTGTAGCACGCTCGCTGTGTGTGTGCTTTGCAGTTGCAGCTTCTGTGTGTAGGTGAAAGTGGCTAGTGAAGAGACTGTGCTGCTGTTGTCTGATTCCATGACTTGGTCCACTTTGTGGGCCTGCCCTTGTACTCTTTTGTAACTACAAGTTCACATCTGCACGCGTTGTCCCCCTCGGGACGGTCTGCGCAAGCCGGGTGCACGTGACGCCCCCGTCGCGCCCGTGGGTACGACTAACGACTGGCACACCTGCGCGGAGGGCAAGCCATCGATATCGTGATTGGCTCGTCTCGTGGAGGCAGTGTGTAAGCAGTACTCAGGCGACGCCTTGCGTGCCTGAGCCACGATGGTGTCTTGGACCGGTCGACTGCGGGCGCGGCCCAATATGACGCGATCGCGAGCAAAGCGACCGCGATTTGGTTTTGATAAGTTGCGCGTTTTCATGAATTTCCAAGGCATCTCCAACATGATGATGCGCTACGCCGTTATAGATTAAAAGCCAGCATTGTCGGCCACCGTGTGAGGGAGAAACGAGGCGCCAATGCGATGCAGTGACGCAAATATTTACGTTTAAACTCGCGTGTTCAGGATATAGATACGTGCCGCTGCAGTCAGAATTGACAGGTCTGCGCTCCGCATAGCTGTACTTGTGCCGTCGTTTGTTGAGGCTCACCCCTGAAAACGGCCCTGAAAACGGACCTGAAAGTTGTGACTACTGCAGCTGGGCGCATGCAGGCCACGGTGAGAGGCAGTGCAAGGCAGACCACCGCCAGCACAGCACAGCACAGCACAGCACAGCACAGCACAGCACGGCTGCGTGCGCTGCGTGCGACGAAAAAAAAACAAAAAAAAAGGAATCGGGCATCACGCCAAACCCAAGCGGGCATCGGCCACAGCACCCCTACTGGTAGGGGCGGACAG